>JAUCMT010000024.1:16060354-16073389 GCA_032357475.1 Enteromius thamalakanensis | reverse complement strand
GTTGCCGCCTACGTCCCGCCTCATTGCCCATTTTGGATCATCCGGGAGTAACGCGCGGTGACGCGTTGCCAAGATGGTGGCGGCGGCCGGCTCCGCCCACTTTAGGCTTTGCGGTTTTTCCCTCCACCAATGCACAAGACTGGAACCGCCTGGCAGAAGCCCCTCTTGTGACGCGAATTCCCGTCTGTTAAGTTAATTATAACGCGCGAATAAAGCGAGTAAACTCAAAATGTTCAAGTGTCCAACTACTTATTCACGCAAGTTGCGTCTGGTGTGAACATCCATAATAAAGGCAGGAATCTCTCTGTGCGTTATGTCGAGAACCATTCATCCAACTGCTGCGGACGCAAGGGAGGGAAAAAGTCGCAAGTAGCAAGCGGAGGCAGAATTCAGAAAGTCGCATTTTTGTGTAATATGGATACAGGCAAATCGCGGCACTTTCAGAATGAATAAAACTTTAATAAATGACAACAGCACGAGCCTTAAGCCGGGCGCTATATGCGGCCCGAATACTGCTTTATAATACAAAACAATAACAGGTCTGTTAGAGCAACACTTTAAATAAGGTAGCCCAACATTTATCAAACAAACAAAAACCTCCCAAATTAGCAGCACCGTAATTACTGGCGCCATAAAGGGTAGGCCACCATATATAAATAAAAGAACGAAAAATGAATTAACGAAGTTTAACCGTTTTGCAAGGATCGATGTCACGTGTTAATAATTTTTTTTTTTTTTTCTTGAATGTTCGAATCTCAAAATGAAAAATTGATTGCCATTCCTCCAAACGAATATTCAAATATTCTGGTCTAGCCCTAGCAGTTTGCATGTGTTTTCTTATGTTTGCAGTGCGTTAAGCTCTCTCGGCCACCGTAGTTAGTTCACCCCAAAACTTAAGTTCTGTCATTAATTAAGCACCCTCGTGAGTCACTGATGTCACATTACTACATTTCTAGATCTGGAATAATTTCAGTTGTTTTGCTATCTATGGAGGGACAGATGGCTCTCTGATATCATCAAAAATATCTTAATTTGTGTTCTGAAGATGAACGATGTCTCATGGGTTTGGAACGACACAAGGATGAGTAATTAATAACAGAGTTAACATTTTTGGGTGAACTAACCCTTTAAACCTTTGCAAGCTTAACTTTGTGTTCTTTCTGTACAGTGGCTCATGCACAGGAAGCTCACCACCAGAAGGAGAAGCCTTTGATACGCTGTGCTAAATGTGGGGAGGTGTGCAAGGGAGAGGTGTTACGAGTTCAGGCCAAACACTTCCACATCAAGTGCTTCACATGCAAAGGTGAGTAAATGAATGTCTTATGAACATACACAAACCATCAGTCCCGGTTACATACAGTGATGTGAAGCCAAATACTGAATAAGGAAGAAATGCACATTAGAATTATGCTATAGACAGAATCTATTAATCTTTAGAAAAAGAGATCTTACACAACAACTTAATAACATGTCTGGGTCATATTTTACCATGCACAAAATCGAAAGAAATGCATGATAAATTAATTTTCTTTTTAATCTTACTGAAAAATCTTAATTAGACAGATATTGGCAGGTTTTGTGCATTTGGTTACATATTCAAAGGTAAATCTTCCCTGTTCTGCTGAGTTTTTCCTATAAATGCTTCTGAAGGCTGTCTAACACCTCTGGAGTGTGTCTCCTACGACTCATCTCTCCTGCCAGAATTCAGGATCACTGTGTAACTGTTTTAGATGAGCTCCAGCTTGACCTATTTAGCATGTGTTTCTCAGAATCTTATAAATATACCTGACCCACTTGTATTTGTAGTCAGCATTCGTATAGCATTCCCTTTATATGGACAGGTGAGTTTACCAACAACAGTGAGTCACACTTTAAATGGCACTACATTACATGAACTTGAAAATGTTGTACATATTAAAGGCAAAAATCTTAGTTCAAATCAAAAAGTTTCAAATCAAAGTTTAAAATGAAATAAAATACTAGAATTTGCAGTATATACTGTATATCATGTACATGAAGCACTCTTGCTTCAATGCTTTTTGCTTAACTTACTGACATGGTGTCTGATTTACCACGTCACCTCAGGGTCATCATAGTAACCCCAACAAATACATGTGCATTAAACAAAATGCTCAAGTTTATGCTGACTATTTTGTGAGCAGCACTTGACTCACTTATGGACCTGGATATAATACAGTCCTACATTGCAAAGGACAGCCTGTCATGTCTGAGCTGTGATCCAATTAACCCAGAGACTTTCCCTCTGTCCCACTTTAATTAGAGAAAGCATCGTTATGATGTAAGATCTGCTCTGTGTGTGAGTACAAGCGAAGCTGACTGACAAAGTCACAGCTAATATGTGACACATGACCATTTTTGAGGATTAATTAATGTAAAGTGCAGAATGCAATGGTAAAAAACTGTCCAAAAACACAACTCTTTATTTTATTTTGAAAACTGATCACAACAGAAGCACATGACAATGTTTGTGATTTTGGAGAACACTTTAACACCATAACTGCAGTAACACATTCATGCATAGCCATTTTTATTTAGCATTAAAAAAGCAGCATGATTCGTTGTCGTTTGTTGGTTTTGTTGCTTTAGCAAGACCGAAAGATCTTAAATAATAAAGTATGCTGAATGCATAAAATCTCACCCAGTTTTCCTCACACAGAACTGAGTTCATGCCATTCTCTGACCTCAGTGGCCTCTAAATAAATCACAATGACATTGACTGAGGAAAAGATAGAAAGAGTGACTCAGCAGGCCTATTTTTGAACTAGAGATTTAACAGTGCTTGAATTATAATACATGGTGAAACTGAGAATGTGATATTAAAGTTCTGGATCAGACTACACAGAGCCAGGAGTTGAATTTGAACATGACCTGTAGTAATCTGAGCGGATAATCGGTGTAAGAGATAATCATCTACTTTGTGTTTAACACCCTCAGGGATTATGCCATCCCTACTGTAAGTCTGTGTAATAATAATCATCTTATCTAATCATCTGATCACTTCAGAGCAGCATAAAGATGACTAGATAATTATTTTTGTAGGCACACAGCCTGCTTTACTTTCATAATATGGTGAATTGTGTACAACAAGACCATGTGTGTTAAAGGAATAGTTTACCTGAAAATTAACTTTAAAACTTGACTTTGGGAAATTAAGCATTATGTTGCTTGCTCACTAGTGGGTTCTCTGCAGTGAATGGGTGCCGTCAGAATGAGAAATAGCAGCTGTAAAAATAAACCTAAGTGGACAATGGGCAAACCACGATCTTGAGAAAACATAATGCTCAGAAAACCTTGAAATGTTTAATATGACACGCATTTAGAGCTCGTATTTTTAATTTTAAGCTCCACTTCAGAGCAGCATATAAATGACTGATCTTCATTTGTAGGCACAAAACCTGCTTTACTTCCATAGTGTGAAGAATTATGTACAAAAAAACAATATGTATTAAAGAAATAGTTTACCAAAAATTAAGATTTGCTTTAAATTGGCTTACCTTTAGGCCATTCAAGATGTTGATTTATTTATTTCTATTATTATTATTATTATTATTATTATTATTATTACTTAATAAAAAAAAAACTGATTTGGGAAATTTAATATTAGATTGCTTTCTCGCCAGAGAATCACCTGTGTAAATGGGTGCCGTCAAAATGAGAGTTCAAACTGCTGATAAAAACATGATATTTTTATTATTATAAATAACAATAATCCATAAATAATCCATATGACTCCAGTCCATCAAACAACATTGTTTCTGGCCAAAATGTGAGTTCATATTTCGTAATATTGCTTTCTCCAGTGAAAAGTCCATCCATCCAAACACCAAAACTATTTGTTTATTACGGTTTTGTACTGTTTTCATTTGTAAATGGTGCTTGATCTTTGTGTATTTCTCTTCTGGGTCCTAGTGAGGAAGTTAAAGATATTTATCTTTTTTTGTTGTTGTTCACTTCTCAAGATGTTAACTGATGAACTGGAGTGGCGTGGGTTAGTTGTGCATTATTGTGATGTTTTATCGTTCTGATGGCACCCATTCACTTCAGAAGATTTATTGGTGAATAAGTATTTAAATGTAATCACTCTTACATTTTTTTTTAAATGCATGTATTTTTAAAGTTAAAAACAAAAACTATCAGCTTAGAATGAATAAAAGCTTAAAATCTGAATCTTGGGAGATAATGAATTCTTTTGTGTCTAGGTCGTCCACAGATGAAAGTCAGCTCGCAGTAAATGTGTCAGAGGACGTTGTTACTTCATCCATTACTTATTCATTTATTCATCAGATCAAATGATGCTTTCAAATTGTTTATTCCCTAAAAGACTGATATTGTTGTGGGGTCGTTTTTTGGTTCAGGTTAATTTAGGGATGCTAGGATTGATATCTTTTCTTTATCTTTTTTTTGCCCTTGGAGCCTTTTACTTGGGTTAAAGCTGCATTAAATATTATTTCCGTATGTTATTAAATTATAGTATTAAAATAATAATAATCTAATGTGCATGTTTGCAATTCATATTTCTCTCACATGATCTTTGAAACTACCTCGGGGTTCAGTTGTCCTCATACGGCCCCTTCAGAAGTTTCACAGTGCATAAACTCATTTTATCAAAGCGGATGGTGTAGAAGGCTATTTGAAACACTGGAGTCAGTTACATAACAGCACTGCAGAGCTCTCCTGCATGCTACGTACACATTGTACACTTCTATAATGCTTAAGCTTGCTGGTTCTCTCTGTAAATCTCACACGCTGCATTAGCCACGGCCTCGAGTCTCCACATAAGGCCCCAGAATGAGGAGCGCAAAGCAATGAAAGATGGTTACCTGTCAGTATTGTTTTAGTGTTTAGGAAAAAACGTTACTCCAAACAGAAAGTGTCTAAAGCTTAAAATGAAACACAATGAGTTCTGAATATGTTGGTTCAGATAAGACATTTCAAGGTTTTCAGACTATTATGTTTTCTCAAGATCATGTTTTGGCCATTGTCCTCCACTAAGGTTTATTTTTACAGTTGCTAATTCTAGTGCACCAATATTCTGCATTATCCTGTTACAAGAACAGAAATGCACGATACAAAACCCATTATGTCCTTTGCAAAAATCAAGGTCCATCCCTAAATAGTTTAAGACTGTTGTTCAATGCCTTTGTGATTTTTTTATTATTTTTTTTCTCTACAAAATATTTTTGAAAAATGAGTTAGGACTGATGCTGCATATTGGATACTGGATTATTAGCCGAAATTATATCATGTGTAATATTCACGGCATGCATATGTAATATTCATATTCAGCATGCATTTGTTTGTGTTTTGCTTTTAGTATGTGGTTGCGATCTGGCTCAGGGAGGATTCTTCATGAAGAATGGAGACTATCTGTGCACTCTGGACTACCAGCGCATCCACGGCACCCGCTGTAACATCTGTGGAGAGTTTGTGGAGGGGGAGGTGGTGACTGCGCTCGGCAAGACCTACCACCCAACATGCTTTGTGTGCACAATCTGCAAGTGAGAGCCTATGGACACACACAGGACATTATACAGTCGTTGCCATAGTGGTTTATGGAAAATCCAACACTGGGAGGAGTTTTAATAGGGATTGTATATTTTATGACTTACAGGAGACCATTTCCGGCTGGAGACCGAGTGACATTCAATGGCAAGGACTGTCTGTGTCAGTACTGCGCAGAGCCCATGTCTCCAGGACCCACCATAGACGTTGTTGGACCCAGCAGTGAGTGCAGGAGCCGCACATCTAAACCTCCATAACTAGTTTTATTCATGTCAATTAAAAACATTTCCAACCAGATTTAATAAAAAGCTCAGTCCCACTACTAAAATATTAAAATAAGTAATTATACATTTGTTATGCTACCTTGATTTTTGCAGCAATTATGACTTCTTTAATATGTTAATATTTGATACTGCATATATATATATATATATAATCGAACAATTTTAAATATACTGTATCCACATATACATCTGTGTGTGCGCGCATATATTTTAAGCAATTATAGAATATATAATTATATTTAAGTAGGTATACTATGTTACCGTAAATCCCCAAAAATATAAAGTAAAGAACATGAAAATAAATAAATAAATACAATTTAAAAAATATATATCACAGTGTAAAAGCTTTTTTTTTAACTGCCACATCCACAGCATAGCTTTACTGGTAAGAAAGTGATTGTATAAAATCCTCTGGCATGAATATATGCGTGCTGTAAATTATTCAGACCCTCCATCTCCCTTTGTTCCTTTTTTACATGCATTTGGGGGCTTTTTGGCCAACATCCACCTGCTATAATAAATAATTAATATTAATTTTCACTTAAGACTTTAAGCTGGAATACTAAAGCCAATGATCTGCTTTCATCTACAATGCATGAAGTAAAATGTGAATAAAAAAACAGCAGGCAGATATCTCTAATGGAGTTAATAGAGCAATGTTGCTGATACAGGCCACTGTGTGAGTCAATGGTGTTCTGATGTGATAGACACTTTCTAGATACAAAAGTTGTATATGCAAAATGCTGATTCATGACATAGTTATCAAGTCTAAAAAATTAAAAAAAAAGTTGTTTGCATAAAACGTAAGAATTATTTTAAAAAGCATGAATGGAGTTAATGTCAGAGGAGTTTTTCTCATGTGTGTGTTTCAGGTTGTGCTGGCTGTGGCAGAGATATTAAGAACGGTCAGGCTCTGCTGGCTCTAGAGAGTCAGTGGCATTTGGGCTGTTTTAAATGTAAGGCCTGTGCCAAAGTATTGACTGGAGAATACATCAGCAAGTAAGACACA
Organism: Enteromius thamalakanensis; assembly: GCA_032357475.1. NCBI lineage: Eukaryota > Metazoa > Chordata > Actinopteri > Cypriniformes > Cyprinidae > Enteromius > Enteromius thamalakanensis. Next base: position 16,066,573 of record JAUCMT010000024.1, on the reverse strand, counting down.
TTTATACAAAAAATCCATGCCTTTCATCCAAAATAATGGATGACAGTGTACAATTTTAATTTTTTTCTTGTATGTGCACAGAGACGGCGCCCCCTACTGTGAGCGTGATTATCAGGTCTTGTTTGGAGTGCAGTGTGAAGCATGTCAGCAGTTCATCACCGGGAAAGTCCTGGAGGTACAGAATCAAACAAACACACAGAGAGTTCTGAATGTTTGCTTGGACAAGTGTTGTTATTGTTAACTCAAGCTATTTAACAAAATATATAGTTAAATAAAATATAAATATTAAATGAAACTCTTGGCAGCTAACTGAAATAAGTAAGCTGAAGTACTACAATTATATTACTAAAACTGGACATGCACATTGTAAATATAAAAAGTCATTAAATAATGCTAAATATTATAATATGATATTATCTTATTTAATACTAAAATAGCAATGTCTTCTCTGGTGTAAAAAAAGTAAATGAACCATTACTGGAGTAAAAAAAACATGCAAACACTATTTAGGTCTTTCTTCAAAATGCAATGTTTAGTTTAATGTGTCACTTGCCATTTCTTTGCTGTTTATGCCATTTATGAATGAAAACATTTTGTACACCTTTTTTAGTGAACTCAATGCACAAATATTATTATTTTTTAAAATAGTACTAAAAATATTGGTGCAATTTCATTATTGGGGTATTAACGGAGGCTTGAGGAAAAAATTGCCCACAAATGTGTAAAAAAGAAAAAAATGAAATGAAACATGAAACCAAACCTATTATAAACAAAACCATATAAGTATAAAAATGAAATTTAGTGTCGATTGCGTTCAATTTAGATCTGCTTATGTTGTATCAGATATCTTTTTTATGCATTTTTGCAGTGTCACACACATTTCTGTTGATTAAACGAATGCAATTCACCGAAATCAAAATGTACGTCTATTAACACAAGTTCATTTCTGACCCTGACCTGCACCCAATCTAATGCATTACCATAAAGGAAAAAGTAGCTTAAAATCTCAAGCCATTAATTTGATTGTCTCTAGGCTAACTTCCTGTTTGAAAAGGAAATATGTCAACACAGGAAAGAAAATTGCATGCATCGCATGAGCCATCAAGTGACAACCTAGCAAATGAAATGTTTTGTTTAAATCATATTCAGTTGCATAATTCCCTGCCTTAAATATACTGATCAATACAAATCACGTTTATCTATGTACTATGTAGTCCAGGTCATATTTCCTAATATTTGTCAGAACAGACATGTGACCCATTTTGGAATCCTAACCCACAATTTACAAATGGCTGTTCATTATGTTTATCACTTAACAGCACAAGTCATACTCCTGTATGTCCCACAACAATCAACACACTGACTGTACGTTACACACTTGATCCCTCACAGATAACTGTCTAGATTTCACAACAGGCTCACAGCAGACCCCATCGTATTGCAACAGGAAGTTTCATCCAGCTAATTGAATCTGATTGGCTGCGAGAGAGACAGTTGCTCTTTCTCATCACACTCGTGACTATAATGCAATGCGTTTGTGCATTGCTGCTCAGGAGAAAAATGACCCCTGTATGAATTTGAGTAGTTTGAGGTCACACGATACACTGCACAGGACCTGTAAGTCTCTTTTAAGACTGGTTGTTGTTAATAAATATAAAGTAAACAATATGAATACTTTTAAATTTTAAACAACACTGTTAAAAATGACTAGTCAATTTCACAAATAATTAGAGAAGCAGCAAGTGAATTAAACATTTTGCATTAATAATTAACTTGTTAAATGAATTAAGCATTGAATTAAATGTGAAATTTGAGGTAGAAGATCTATTTTGTAAAATGTGCTCCAGTAATCTTTTTATTTACTGCTCTTAAAAGAGAGTCTGAGAGCACAGAACATTTCTGTATTATATTTGATAAGCTTGTTAGTTCTGGTCATTTGAATAAAATGTGTCGCCTTACATGATACACATGCAAAACATCAGCTTTTCTATAACAGTCTGTTTGAGTTATCTGTGATAGCTGTTATACAGTTTAACTTTGAGTGTATTTCTCCACAGGCTGGGGACAAGCACTACCACCCCAGCTGTGCTCGCTGTAGCAGGTGTAACAAGATGTTTACCGAAGGAGAGGAGATGTACCTGCAAGGTGAGTCTCACCCTTTACAGACACAACATATAATATCATTGTATTCTGCAGGATGCTTGAACATTTGCCAGAATGTAAAAACCTTTTTTAATCGTTTAACAGACCTAGCCAACTATTGTGTACTATTGAAGTAATTCATTAAATGTAGAAAGTGCGTTTGACTGGATTAGACTGGTCTGAGTTTGCTACAGTGGACTGATCCTTTATAGGATCTTTTTTAGCTGAGCATGTGGATTTTGTCAAATAAATCTTGATTGCCTGGGTTTAAAATGTTTTTTTTAGTTTAGATGCTATATGTTCTGTTTCTTTATATCATGTTGTATTGACTCATGTATGCTATCTATAGCATGGTGGCAGACTGTGATACACTGTACCATTAAAGTGCCCCTATTATGGCTTATGGAAGGTTTGCATTTTGGTTTTGAGAGTCCCAAACAACAGGTTGACATGCATGCGAGGGCAAAAACCACATTTGTTGTCTTATAATACGTATTAATTTTTACCTTATTTGTTTAATCATTTCCAAACAATTCATTAAATGATTTATTATTCAATGATTCAAACCCACTTCATTTAAAGCAGTGTTTGTGAGCTTTTAACACTCCAAAAGCTGAACCTAGTGGGAAAGAAGGAAATTGCATTTTCATTTAGACCAACAAGTTAGCGGGCAAAATGCTAATGTTTAATTTTGACATCAGTATGAAACGGCTTGGGGCTACTTTATACAGTACATGGTGCACTTTCAGATTTAAAACTTTGCAAGATATTTTCATTCACTTAGAGTTGTTACACGCTGCATAAAAGGTCATTTTCAAAAAAACATAATGGGGGCAATTTAAATGTTCTGTGTTTTTTTTTAATTAAATGTATATTATACTATCTTATGAGGCATTTTTTTGACCAACAGGTAAAGCTATAATATTGAGAAATATTATTTGAATTCAAAACATTGTACACTGCTCAAAAAAATAAGGGGAGCACTTAAACAACACAATATTACTCCATGTCAATCACGCTTCTGTGAAATCAAACTGCCCACTTAGGAAGCAACACTGATTAACAATCAATTTCTCATGCTGTTGTGAAAATGTAAGAGACAACAGGTGGAAATTATAGGCAATTAGCAAGACACCCCTAATAAAGGAGTGCTTCTGCAGGTGTTGACCACGACCACCTCTCAGTTCCTATGCTTTCTGGCTGATGTTTAGGTCATTTTTAAATGCTGGCAGAGCTTTCACTTTAGTGGTAGCATGAGACGGAGTGTGGGTTGTACACCCCTACAAAGTGGCTCAGGTAGTGCAGCTCACCCAGGATGGAACATCAATGCAAGCTGTGGCAAGAAGGTTTGCTGTGTCTGTCAGCGTAGTGTCCAGAGCATGGAGGTGCTACCAGGAGACAGACCAGTACATCAGGAGACGTGGAGGAGCGCAACAACCCAGCAGCAGAACCGCTACCTCCACCTTTGTGCAAAGAGGAGCACTGCCAGAGACCTGCAAAATAACCTCCAGCAGGCCGCAAATGTGCATGTGCCTGCTCAAACGGTCAGAAACAGACTCCATGAGGGTGGTATAAGGGTCCGACATCCACAGCTGGGGGTTGTGCTTACAGCCTAACATCATGCAGGACCATTAGCCTTTGCCAGAGAACACCAATATTGGCAAATTGTAATTGTATTACTGTGCTCTTCACAGATGAAAGCAGGTTCACACTGAGCACATGTGACAGACGTGAAAGAGTCTGGAGACGCTGTGGAGAACATTCTGCTTCCTGCAACATCCTCCAGCATGACCGGTTTGGCAGTGGGTCAGTAATGGTGTGGGGTGGCATTTCTTAGGAGGGTGATGAACACTGTAGTTTGTAATGTAATCTAGCTCCTTTATTCTGGCTATTGTTGATTACTTGTGTGAATTCTATGTAATCAATTATTTAATTTTTTTTTTAATCTGATTAAGAGCGTTTTAAAATGTAATACACTTTTATTCTTATACGGAGTAATATTAATTAACTATATGTACTTACTATATGGTTAGGGTTAGGATAAGAGTTACTGGCATGTAATTATGCATAATTAATTGTTATTATAATAGTAAGTACATGTGACGTGTAACAAGGACACCTTAATAAATAAATAAAAATAAATAAATAAAAAATAAAGCTTTACCATTTTTTGATCTGATTATTTAATCCAGATTGCATGTAACTGCTCAGCATTGGATGTAGATGATGTTGAGTCTCACCAGGTCTGTTTCATGAGGATCTTGAAGCCGTCGGGGCAGGTGGAGGGCACAGGCAGATGGAGGCTGTTACTGCCCACACCCCAGATAATAGCAGATGAGTCCACATCTTTATATGGGATCTCACCGGTCAGCAGCTCCCACAACACCACTCCGAACGACCTGCAAACACACAACAGTTAGCATTCACTGCCTACACCAAGAAGTCTCTTCTGCCATAAAACTGTGAAATATTATTACAATTTAAAATAACGTTTCTATGTGAAAGCATTTTTTGCTCAAGAAAAGTTTATGATTTTAATCAGTGACACTGCATTAGTTCAGACTCACCAGATGTCCACTTTCTCTGACACCGGCTCATTCCGGATCACTTCGGGAGCCATCCAGGCCACCGTACCAGCAAATGACATCTTCGTACTCTTGTCACTGAGCTCTTTAGATGTTCCAAAGTCTGAGATCTTCACGTTGTCATTTTGAGTGACTAGCACACTGCAAAACAAAGCACACACATTCAGAGAAACAGAATGCATTGGTATCGCCTATTTATATTACTTTTATAGTATGTGAGTGATTTTGAGGGCTTTTAAGTGAATTTTATGCATCTGACAAAATGTGCAGTTTTGTTCACTGAAAAGAAGTTTAAATAAAATTAAATAAATATAAGGTGAAAATTCTTAACCCTTGTTTTGTATATTAATATTAGCACTGTAAAAAAAAATCACTACAACTAATATTAAAACAAAAAATTATTTAAACGGTAAATAATATATATATATATATATATATATTATTTATAAAAACAATAATAATAACAATATAAAATCTTAAATAATAAAATTATTATTCAAATATAAATAAAATTAAATATTTAAAAATATTAAAATGTAAATAATATAAATGTATTTATTGAAATAGGGAAAGTATTAAAATGTAAATAATATGAAATAATTAAAATGAAAAGAGCACAATTAAATTACTTTAAATAAAAGCTAATTCAAAATATGATATAAATTACATACACATGCATGTATATATTTAAGAAAAAATATTCATATATAATATACATTTTATGAATATAAAAATAAACATGTAAATATTTCTCAATATATAATGTATTTGTTTGTCTTTAAATATACATGTTATATTACATATACAAATATAAACAGTACACACATATTTTATATAGAGAAAAACTTTTATTTTGGATGCATTTAATCGTTGCTCAGCACTACTATAAATACTACACTATTAAATAAATCCCAAAAGTCTTACTTTGGTGACTTGAGGTCTCTGTGGATGATCTTGTGGAGGTGCAGGTAGTTCATGCCGCTGGCGATCCCTGAGGCCCAGTCCACCAGCAGCCGAGGCGTGATCTTACGACCGGCCCTGAGAACCTCGTACAGCTGCCCTTGAGCACAATACTCCATGATGATGCAGTAACACGGGGCCTGCGTGCAAACACCCCTAAAATACACAAACAGCACGCTTCAGCATCAAACTCTAACTACATACTGACCGCCAGTAGCTGCTCATTTAGTGCGACCTACTTGAAGCTGATGATGTTGGGGTGCTTCAGCTTGCGCAGGGGTTTGATATCCGTCTCCTTCTGCTCTCGGACTTTCTTGATGGCCACCTCTTCGGAGCGAAACTTCCCGAGGAACACGGCGCCCTGAGCTCCGCTGCCCAGCCACTGCAGCTCAGAGATCTCCTCAAACGGCACCTCCCACATGTCTACTGACCAATCAGAACACACCCTCAATATTTACATTTACATTTATTCATTTAGCGGACGCTTTTATCCAAAGCGACGTACAAGTGGGGAAACAGCAAGCAATTAGTC
>JAUCMT010000024.1:16013660-16026663 GCA_032357475.1 Enteromius thamalakanensis | reverse complement strand
TCATGTGATATTAAAACAACAATATCTATCTACTTATTATATATAGACTGGTACTGTATATATATATATATATATATATATATATATATATACAGTGCCAGTCAAAAGTTTGGAAGCAGTAAGATTTCCTAAGAGTTTCTTATCTTCATCAAGGCTGAATTTCTTTGATAAAAATACAGGAAAATATGTAATGTAATACTGTAATGTAATACTGTAAAATATTATTGCAATGTAAAATAGATATATAAAAATATACACCATTCAAAATTTTGGGGTCAGCAATTTTTTTAAGACTATTTGAAAGAAATTTTTATTTTTATTCAGCTAGGATGTGTTAAATTGATAAGAAGTGATGGCAAACATTTATATTGTTAGAAAATATTAATATTTTTAATAAATGCCATTCTTTATAACTTTTTATTCCTCAAAGAATCCTGAAAAAAGGTATAGCAGTTTCCGAAAAATATTTGACATGACAAATTTGCCAACATTAATAATTCCAATAATGAATCAGTATATTAAAATGACTGGACTTATGAGTGATGTAAATTCAGCTTTGCATCACAATAATAAATGATATTTGAACTTATATTTTAAATGACTCTCTGTCTAGCAGGATGTCGTCAGGTTTAATGTTTCAACAGGAGGGGAGATAAACATTCAGCCATCCTATCTATGCAATAAAATGATTATAATTAATACACATTTAAATTCCAATCACAAAAACGTTTAGTAAATTAAAACAAATGAAATGTGGGGAATTCTCAATATTAAATATTTTCCTATCTAATACACACTGGCCACAATTATTGACACCCTTGTGCTCAATTTTTTTTCGTGCCAAGACATGCAACTCTGAGTCGTTCCTACAATGCCTGTTTAGTTTGGAGATCACCGGACGAGATCAGAGACCAATTTCCCCAGAACCCACTATAACTTGCAAATGTGTTGCAAATGTTTCACTTTTGCATGCTCTGTTAGTCTACACAAACTCCGAAGCAAGGCTCAGGCATTGCATTATGTTAGCCTTCAAAATAATGGCAAAAAAAATGTGATTTTACTAGTCTAACTAGTTCCCGTGTGGCCGTGCGTCCCGCCCTTTCGCTGATCAATAGCTCCTAACTTGCGATTCGCGAACAAACGGTTCTTTTGAACATTGATTCAGTCCAAACGATTCGCGAAATTACCTTTGGTTTAATGGAAAAGCTGTTAAGTCTAAACATCACTGCTGCACACACCGTTAAAAATAGGCTAATGGGCGAACAATATCAACCTAAAACAAAGAAAACAAACATAATGGCGCGCGTGGAATACTTTTAACACAACAGGATCATGAATCATTTTAAATGATTCAATGAAAATGAACAAACTGATTCGATAAAGTGATTCCCTATGCTAATATATCGATCGATAGAAAGACAGACACATTTTATCCGTGCTATATTTCGTATATCAACATATAATATGTTCTATGTTTGATTCCCCAACGAATATTTAAGGGACATTTAACCGCGTGTAAAAGCGCGTTCTCTCTCTTCCTCATTTCAATTCCCTCAAAACTCGCTGAACCAGATTTTACGGGACAGGTGCCTTTTTAAAACGACAGAAGACGGTCCGCTGAAAGAGGAAGACAGTGTTATGATCCATTAAAAGTTCTACACAAGTTTGTGCAAGTTTCATGACCCAATATGGCAGTAAACCTAAGTAAAAACGGGCCCGCGCTTACAGAGGCTTATAATGAAGTGGTGAGCGGGAAAACGGACACAAACTGGTAAGAGAGCTACGTGCTACAAACCATTATACAACACAGTCAGGTCTTTTCTAAGACTAAAGATACATTTTAACGTATTAAATTCATATAATGTAGCTTCTGATGAGATATTTCTCTTAGCATAACGTGCCAATTATTTTGCAAGAAAACCAGGTATAACTCAAACTCAAAAGGGAAATAATTGTTATTTGTGTAAATTGTGAAAGATTTTGCACTTCATAGATGTTTGTTGTAATTTGAAATGGTTATCTTCAGTCATTTTGTAACACATTATACCTTATTTTATGATTATAGGGTGTTGTTCACCTATGAAGGAAACAGCAATGACATTCGGGTTGCTGAGAAGGGAGGTGAGTGAATTTGTTTCAAATAAGATCTGAGGGAAGGGTGCGAAAGAGTGATGTCATTCCTTCTCTTAGTTTTTTTTTCTGTTTGTCCAATTCGATGAGTCAGCAGCTGTTGTCAATTACAACTGCTTGTGCGTTTTCTCTGATTGTGCCATAGATGGTGGGCTCGAAGAAATGGTGGAGGAACTGAACAGCGGGAAAGTCATGTACGCCTTCTGTAAAGTGTTGGACCCCAGCTCTGGAGTTCCCAAGTTTGTGCTCATCAACTGGGTACGAATGGACAAAAACGGCCAAAACCAAAAGTACAGATGCACTGTAAAAAAAAAAAAGGTTTTTTAAAATTTACGGTAAAAAAACGGCAGCTGTGGTTTGGCAGAATAAAACCATGAAAAGTACAGTAACAATATTGTTTGTATTAACGTTTTATGTTAAAATACAGTTAAATACTGTAATTTCTAATAATAAACCGTAATTATTGTTTTTATGTTAACATACCAACCTATTAAAGTAGTGAAATCTATTTTGTACCTTTGAAATACACTGATAACGACCACATGCAGGTGGTGATGAGAAAGTCACATGATGAACCAAAGCTCATCACAAGTAGATTTTAAATTGTAAAATATATAGAAGGTGGTCTTTGTCATTCACACAAACACTAAACACCATCATGTTAAGAATGACTAAACTGAAATGTGCAATAAACATTTAACAATATTACATGTACCATACAACCCTAATAAACATAACTGATACAAAAAAAAAAAACTAAAAAACATTTACATCAAATTCAAACTAAATTTAAAATGCAATGCAGGGAATTCTGGGAATGTCAGTTTCCCGTGTTTCCCTGTAAATTTAACAGGAATTTACCATTAACCATTTAACGGGTTTTTACCGCAGTTTTAGACATTTTTTACAGTGAACTAGCCTACTTTATTATGTAAAGTAAAAAAGATCATTCTAAACTAGATGCTGGGTAACCTTTAAGACAACAAAATAAGATTTAAAAGAAATCTGAATAGTTTCTGCCCTTCAAATGAAATCCTTGTGAACTAAAATAAAAATCCAAAAAGGTCATAAGGCACCATTATATAAATATTAGGTTGTGATCAATCCAATAAAGCGACAGTATCTCTTTGCACGTATTTCACATAATTCATATGGAACTATCGCTCTCTAAATTTCTGTTTTATAAATCACCTTTATACTATTATTTGGTTTCAGACTGGCGAGGGAGTCAAGGATGTTAGAAAAGGTGCTTGTGCCAATCACGTTCATTCAATGGCCAATTTTCTAAGGGTAAGTGTAAGATGCACCCTTCATTTTGTAGTTACATGAGAGTCATGCAATTTAATTCACAACCAATTCCTCAATTTGCATATGTATTTTATGAAAGGGTGCCCATGTGACCATCAACGCTCGATCAGATGATGATGTTGAACCTGCTGCCATCATGGAGAAGGTGGCCAAGGGCTCCGGCGTCAACTACAACATCCACAAGGAATCAAAGCAGAACAATAATTATGAACCCCCTGGACGTGTGGTAAGAGAAGCGATGAATTATGTCTGTACTTCATATTTATAGAGGCTCTGAAGGTCTGCATGTTTACCTTCATATTCCAATGCCTTTGTTCCCTCAGGGCTCTGTTTATAAAAAGGTCAGTGCTTTTGCTGAAATCCAAAGTACGCAGAGAGACAACTTCTGGGCTCAGGCTGAGGTGAGGAAACGCTGCAGTAAAACACAATGCTTTTATCTCCTCATCTGCTCTTTGTTGTCTTGACACGTTCTCTTCCATCTCCTTTATCAGCAAGATGAAAAGGCTCGCCGCCAGGAGGAGCGCAGGAAGGCAAATGAGGAGAGGCAGCGTCAGGAGGAAGAACGGCAGGAGCGGGATGCTCGAGAGGCAGACGAGCGAGAACAAAGACGGAGGGAGAGAGAGAAAGAGATCGACCAACAAAAGTGAGTGATTTCGTGTCTGTCCTATTAACATCATCAAAACAGTATTCAACACTTGATATAGATCAAAACTTAATCAAATAAGATGGTTTAGGTTTAAGGACAACTGTGTGTATACATTCCCAAAAGTTTGGGAACAAAAACATACATTTATACTCAGCAAGCACACATTCATTTGATCAAAAGGGACAGCAAAGATCCTTTTAATGTTAAAAAAGTTTGTTTTTCAAATAATGCTATTCTTTTGGGCTTTCAATAAATCATTTTCTACAAAAACAGTTCAATCTGCACAACTGTTTTTAACATTGATGATAATAAACAATCTTCTTGAGCAAGAAATCAGCATGTTAGTGTGAATTTTAAAGGATAATGTGACCTTCAGTGAAATTCAGCTTTCCATCAAATGATGTTGAAATAGAAAACAGCTGTATTAAAGTCTTATAATATTACAATTTTTACTATATTTTGTGATCAAATAAAGACGTCTTTTAAAAAGTCATACCGTGTTCAAACTTTGAATGCTGGTGTATGTAGTTGTAAAGTTGCTCTGGCTACATATGTCTGTTAAATAACTTCCTCCTTGGTGTCTCACAGGCAGTTTGAAAAGAAACAAGAGGCAGTGAACAAAGAACAGGAGCAGAGAAAATTGGTAAAATGATGACTTTCCTTCAGTGCATCTGAAATTATATTAATATACCATGTTAGTCACTCTTGATTGCCTCACTTGTTGTTAAGGAGAAAGAGCAGAAGGAACAGTCTCCAGTCAAAGCAGGAATACTGCGATCTGAGTCTGTGCAGAAGGCCAATGTGAGTTCACCTTTGATGAGTCAAAATAAATACAGCATAACCGTGAGCACCCACACTGAAAGTGTCCTTGGATCTCAAACTATGTTTCCCATTGATGTTCTCCATAGAGGTTTCTTTTTAGCAAAGCGTTATAAGCCATGTACAGAACCCCCGAGATGAGTCACTGGTTTAAATTAAAAAGCATGTGAGAATTTCATATTATTATGTAAAACACTCTACCTAAGCAGCATGCTGAATTAATTATGTAATAAAATTCAAAACAAAGTTTTAAAATAGAAATAAACATTGAGTAAACAACATTCTATAATCAACAACCTGAGTACAATAATTTGTCAGCAGTATCCTTCTGTTACAAAATGACTGAAGATCTATAAAGTACTAAATCGTTCACAAGTAACCACAAAATAGATTTTAATGCAAAACGGTTATGCTTATCAGGTATTTAGTTGATAATACATTATGAATGTACAGTAAAACGGTAATATTCTGAAATTTTATTACAATTTAAAATAATGGTTTAGGAAAGGGGTCATACAAACCCAGTTTTCCACAAGCTAATATGATTATTTAGGGTCTTAATGGAAGGTTTGTAATATAGTTTGTTTTAAAATTTCTCAAAGATAGTTTTAAAAACACTAATTTTCCCCTCTCATAAACAGCTCTTTAAAAGTCACTCTGTTCGGGGTACTTCCCATATAAATCTTAACAAACTCCGCTGACTCCGCCCCTCTTTTCCAAAGCCCTCTCAAGAGGATCTTTTTTTAGTCGTATTCATAGTGAAACTTACTAATTAGCACATTATTAGGAAAGTCTGGGTCTGAGGTAAGACACCAGTTCAGTCTGTGTGACACGCTGCTGTCAATCAACTATTGTGGGAGTGGCCTCTGTCAGTGTGATGCCACACTGACATGCATTTGAGAATGGTTTGATTTCAGAAGGGGCAACTTATTTTTTATTAAATTAAAAGAAAACTACTGGTGGATCTTTATCATTGTATGGTGGTTGTGTCCACACACTCCCAACACATATTTCAGTTCAAACAGTTTGTAAAAGTGCATGTGGCACCTGATGACCCCTTTAAGCCAGAAGCAATGGTTTGAAGTTAAAACTCCTTAATGATGGATTTGTTTTTAACTGGAGTCATGTGAATAACTTGTAGAATGTACTTAATGTTTTTATCAGCTGTTTGGACTCTCACTGCACTGCAGAGGATCCATTGGTGAGACAGTGTTATAATGCTTAATGCCTTCAAATAGCGTCTGCTAAAGAGCAAATTTTACTGTTACAACTGTTGTTTATTAACATGCGTATTGCTGGAGTATTAGCCATTTATTAGTGCTAATTTAGCACATATTAATGCCTTATTCTAAATGACTTTATTTTACATCCCTAATCAACTACCTTACTATTATTAAGCACAAATTAATAATGTATTGAGAGAAAAGTTGTAACTAGTTAACAAGTGTTACAGCAGATTTGACTTAAAAAAAAATACCTATCGACCTAATATATCTCAAAATGTAGCTTGTTCTAAACGTTTAACTTGAAAATTGATCAAACTTACCATTATTTTGTGAAATATAATAAAAAACTGCACCACCTAGCCACCACCCAGGATGCTTCACTAACCGCCTAGAAACAACCTTGAACCGTGTTAACAACCACTGCACCTTAACATTGTGCCGACGGGTTTTGCACAGGCAAGCACCATCTTATCCAGATCATATAAAAATCTAGCAATTATCGTAATACCTCAAAAGTGTCTTCAGAACAACAGAGTTTTGTGAGACAATCCTTCTGAGCTGGATTAATGTCTAGCAGCAGATGTTGTGCGTAATGCTAATGAAGGCGTTTTGTTTTGAGGGGATGAGTGGAGATTTAGAGATGTTTTTTTAATTTCCCACCCATGCTGCTTTGTCTAAAGCCTTTCACGTGTCTCGCTGACAGCAGAGGACAAAGACGTCTTATCTGCTGCAAAGAGAGTGTGGATTGTATTTCCTTAACTCTGTCTGGCTCTCTTTTTCTCGCTGTCCTTGTTTTGCAACTGCTGCAGCGTGTCGGGCTTTTAACATCCATCAATCAGCTGTCGCATGCCTGGTGTCAACACTCTGCTAATGGCAATGTCTTATGGGATTTTATGGCTAGAGCAAAGTATCCAGAAAATGTTATCTCCTCAGGAATTTATGGGACATAATGAAAAAGTCACATCCAAATTTAGCAATCTGTCTTCAAACACCCACTTTAGTACAAAATAACAAGCAAAGAGAAAAGATGAGAAGATAGAGGTGGATGAAAACATGTGTAGTAAACTCATTAAGATTGCTTGTTTCTTCTGCTATCTTACCCGCACTATGTGTCTAATTAAAGTGTCCAATCAGTGACTAAAATGGCAAGAATAAAAGAATTTAGACTTTAAATTCTTTTAATTTAGCTATTTTAGCCACTGATTCAGTGAAGCTGAGAGATTTGCTGACATCATCATCTATCAAGCTGGCATAGATCTATTCTGTAGAACTTAATGGAATGGGCCACACAGAGGATGAACCCTCACCTCACATTTGTAGATGTTACCACCAGCAATGTTGAGTGAATATGGCAAAGTAATTAAGAGAACAATGAATTAAAAATATAAAAATAATAAGTATAAGTAAGTACTTCTGCTTATTGTAGAATTTTGGTTTGCCAAGCATTGACGAGCAACATTAGACATCTTCTATTTGGATCTGAATAAGATAATCTTCAGACATTATTAGTTATTATTTAAAATATTTGTAATTATTAAATTATTTTAAAGTATAATATAGTAAATAATAAATAACAATATATTAAGGATTTTAATGTTAAATAATTGACATTTAGCTAGGGTGACAAATAAAAAATAAAATAAAAGACATAATATTTTCTGTATTTATTTAAGCTTAATATGATTTAATTGATATTTTTTATTGATTTATATGATTACTTTTTTATTGAGTTTTATTGATTTTCTATTTTATATATTGCATGTATTGAGTCAATTATAAGAATTCTAATAATAGTTCTATAAATATTTATATATATATATGGGTTTTGCTAGATCGATCACATTTTATGTAAAGACAATTATAGTGTTCGTATTACTTTTTGATCTGTAAATTAATTTTCCCTGTCACTTCACTTACTTGCCTTATAACAACAGTGAACTGTCACTTTAAATGTGTTTAAGACACAGTGACATCATTAACAAGTTTACCTTTGCACAATGTAATTTGTCAAACATAAAATACCCAACTGCTATCAAAAACCAGCAAGGAAAAAAAATTACTCAAAATCGTATTGATTATCAACAAGATAAGCAGCAGACATTTCCACCCTGTTATATTCTCCCTATGAATATGCAAAGTTGTGTAGTCTTTCCCTTTCACTCTTTCTTCAGTGGCTCTGTTTTTGGGAGATGAGGTAATGACAGAAGTGGGATCCCAAACAGAGACAGAGCCTAAAATCAGGGCATGTACCAACATGCCCCAATTTTGGTAAAGAAGATGCCCGCTCATGCTGCACTCCTCCTGTGAGACGCTGAAATACAATTCTAGGGAGAGTCCCGGGACCCAGAGGAGATAATGTTTTCCTCTATAACAAGCACTAAACACAGAACACTAGGTATAAATTTAATTGGATATTCCCAAAAGTTTGAGCAACGAGCTTGTAGGTCAAGCTGTTTTGGTTCACTTATTCCTTGAAGGTGATAAATAGAATAAGCTCCATTTTTCCCTGCGAGTAAACTGAGTAATGATGCTCAGCGGTGTCTGAAGGAGTGGGTGGAGAGACTCACTTTAAACTGAGACGGTCAGAACAAATGAAAGGTCATGCAGCACCAGTGAGACTGCTCTGAGAGTTTGTGAGGAAGGCATAAGTTTGATTTGAACATTGATAGAGATCAGGTTTTGTCGTTGCCCTGTTGTTAAACTACCTATTTAAACCTCTAAAGTTTATAAAGGTTTTGCAAATACATAATAGGATCATTTTGCTTAAAAATAACAATGAGAATGTTATTAAAACCCAAAATATTTTGTCATTTTCACTATATGTATAGGTATAGTATATGCCACTATAGAGTGGCATTTATCTGCAGAATAAAAAACTGTAAAATTGTTAAATATTATAACAATTTAAAATAAATGTTTTTTATTTAATTATATTTTAAAATGAAATTTATTCCAGTAATGCAAACTGCATTTTCAGTATAATTACTTCAGTGTCACATGATTCTTCAGAAATTATTCATATGCTGATTTGCTGCTCAAGAAACTTTTTTTTTTTTTGCTAAAAACCATTAAAATGATTGCTTGTTTGTTTGTTTTTTATTTTTAGTATTTTTGGCAAATCTAAAGATCAAACGAATAGCATTTATTCAAAATAAAAATCTTTTGATATATCAAAAATCTTTTTACTATTACTTTTGATTTAATGCATGCCTTGCTAAATAAAGCATTCATTTTGAACAATAACAGTAAAATACCATACATACACTTATGTTAATAATTGTGGATAATTATGACTCATGTTTGTCACATATATGTTAAAGAGCACTGCACTCTATTCCTGTAAACTGCACACAGTTTTATGATCTTGTTACTTTGGCATCCCTTACAAGTACCTGTAGTATTATGAATATAATCAACAATAATGTATATAATGTGTGGGAAATTATGAGGCTTATCGGTTATTGTTATATGATCTTCCAATAGCCTGGTTTCTCAATCTCGGCCATTCATCACGCTGGTATTTTAAACTTGAAACGGCTAGTCTAGAATGCATATGAATTGTGATTTGCTCTTTATGTTCCATTGAGAGAGACAAAAGCAATGGTTTGTCTGCGTTTGCAGGGACATGTCCGTACCATCCAACCCCAATCCTACACCTGATTACAGAACCTGCAGGTCACAGCTTATTTTGCACGTTTTAGAGATTAAATTACAATGCTGATAAAAAATTTGATCTGATTAGCCAATTCCAGCATGCTGCAGCTGAGTACTGTACTTTGTGGAACTACACTAGCCTGTATAATTGAAAGTTGCTCCAAACAGATGTGTACTCTGGTAAACTGTGGTGTAGCAGGATTTAGAAACTATTTTAACTCAGAAATTGTTAGCAAATTTGTCAAATAATTACTAAGAAACAGCAAGTACCAATAAATTAAACATGATTTTTTTTAAGTATAAAGAACTATTTTGTTGTAAAACCTGCTCCAGCAATCTTGTTTACAACTTTATATATCAGTGCTGTTAAATGATTAATCAATCACATCCAAAATAAAAGTTTGTTTTCATATTGTATATTTATTAAGTATATATACATACAAACACATGCATGTATATATTTAAGAAAAAATATTGTTGTATATTTACTATTTACATAGTTGTACATACTGTTTACAAATGTTCATATTTGATATGTATAAACAGGTAAATATTTTAAATATATATATACATTCACACAGTACTCGTAATCATATAATACATTTATCGGATTAATCGTGATTACAAATTATTATAAATATATATACCCGCCGAAATGAGCAGTAAGGGTCCCAAAGCAGGTGGAAGTACCCCTTATATTATCCTTATCTTTTCTGAAGGTTCAACGTTTTGTAGAAAACATAGTTATTCAAAGCAAAAATACAGTATGTCAAAATTTAATTTAAGTACTTATTTTCCTAACAAAAGTGTCATTCACTGGTGACATGCTTAAGAGTCCATTAGGTCTTGAGCTGAAGAATCAGTGTCTTTTAAGCGGCCGTTGCAGCAGAACCTCCAATGGTTTTATGGCTTCTGCCCGGGCAAACGCTCTCACACGTGCAGGAGGAGATACAGGAAGGGAGGAGAGAGAGGTGTCTGACTGAGGCAGAGAGATGAAAAGACACGTCCTGCTGAGTCTAAGCTTATTGTCTGCTGAAGTGTTATGGATGTAACCAGGAGTGTTGAAGCTCCAATAAAAACACTGTCTCTCTTTGTCAGGCATGACTTTTAGGATGCTTTCAAAAACAAAAAATACTGCTTTGAAAAGTTAGCACTCTAGAGAGAGCAACAACCTGAACCAAAGTGTTTTAACAGTTTCAGAAGAGCTGCACGTTCATTAGTGGTTGGAAAAGGAAGGAAATCCTAATTGTTCCTCTTCAATTCACCATATTACCTTAGAGACACGGTTATAAATTCATCAGTCGGTGCGGAGCAGAATGATTCGGTTAAACCTCAGCCCTCTGAGGGATATCCTATATTTCCTCTGAGGCTTCTGTTATCTTGAGACCTTGCGTGGTGCGGAGGACAGGAAAGACCATCTGTTCTTCTGCAAGGTCTTTGATGTGGTCAGCACCAACACAACAAATGAGCCTCATTTTAACACTTATCTGTTTCCCACAACAGCCGTGGAAAAGGCTTTTTGAAATCATCAGGATGTCAAGGAAAGCATTACTATTATTATTGCACATACTCTGGGATTTAAATATGTGTCAACCTCTAGGAACAAAACATTGGTGTGCAACTTGTCCCACAGTGTTTGGGCCACACAGGAACATCTAAGATGGGCTTCAAACCCAGGTAATTTAAAAGCACAACATTTTAATACGAAGGACCAAAACTCAAGCTTGACTGAAGGCCATTGGCAAAAAAGGAAATTTTGTATCCAGTTATATTTATTTTTTTTCATTATTGAAACAATTTAAATGACTTTTTAAAGAAACAAACAAAAAATAAATGTAAAAAAAATAATAATAATTAAAGATAGCTCTTATTTTGTGCATCTCTGCTCTAGATCATTAAATATATGCTTGCTGAATACAATTACCTAAAAAAAATAAAAAATAAAAAATACTGACCCCAAAATGTTTAATGTTGCATATGCATCCCTGACTAGAAATTTCCAAGAGTGAACTGGGAATATGGGTGATCCTGGCAAGTAATTTGACTGCTACTGAACATTGGCATGAGAATAAAGCAGGTTAGTTAATCCATTTCCTGTTTTTCTTAAATGGCTTAAAGGAAGTGCTGGAGAAACATCTGGAAGTTGTTTGGAGCTGCTTCCAGGGCAGTAAGAGCGTTAGGAGCCTCGGATGGCTGCTGTCGGGTGGGGGAACACCACCTGTCTGGAGCTGTTGACAACAGAGGAACCAAGGATGTGCTCCAACATAACACTCAACATCCTCTCTCCCAAACGCCACATTTACAGGCAAGCAACATGGAAGACAACACATGTGCATTCATGCACATGAACATTGCTTTTTTATACTAACAATACCCTGTTGGTGACTGTTGAGTCACTGTGGATGTGATTGTGGTCCCTGGGCTCACTGTGAACTCTTGAACTATTCCTTGTGTCTGTGACGTAATGCTGATAACCACAGAAAATAATGTTGCCTGACCTCTTCGTTTTACAATAAGACACTTAAAAAATGTGGCCATAAATAACACTGAAATCTTCACTGTTGCAGAAGTGTAGACATAATGCTTAAACATTACATGTGTTTTGGGATTCGAAGGATAAAATCACACAAGAACTAGTCTGTTTGCGCGGCTTAAACTCCACATGATAAAATATGATTATAACAAAGTTACTCATAGTTGGTGAAATGTGAAGTGGACTATCTGAATAAAGTGTAACCAAAGAGAATAACATTTAGTTTTTTTTTTTTTAATTCAAAAATCCATTCAGAGCCTGAGAGAGCAACAAGTAGTATATTTCTAACTGAATTGATCTTATTGCTCTTCATACTCAAACACAGACCTAATAGTCAGTTCTCACAGTGTCCTCTTTCGTCAGTGACTCTTTCACCTCAGCCCCCATTCTCCGGGATACACACACACACAATCCCACACACAGACACACACTCGAGGGGGAGGGGTGGTCTTACCCTTTGTCCTTCTGGTTACTGTACATATGAATGGATGCAGGCAGGGACAGGAACCCCTATACTCATGAATGTGAATGGAGTCAGGACACTGGCCTGACGAGCGGGTCGCACTGGTTATTAGAAGTGTGTATGTGCAGTAAGGAAATGAGCACATGTGGGGGGGGGGGGGGGGGGGGGGGGGGGGGGGGGGGGGGGGGGGGGGGGGGGGGGGTGGGGGGGGGGGGGTGGGGGGG
>JAUCMT010000024.1:15992640-16013123 GCA_032357475.1 Enteromius thamalakanensis | reverse complement strand
CCCCCCCCCCCCCCCCCCCCCAATGTTCACTAAAGTTTCATTTATTTTGTTTAAGTAATGTTATAATCTAGAACATACTTTACTGTTACTCCAGTCTTCAATATTATCAAAATACTGATTTTAACGATGTCTTTCTTGCTTTTCTGGGCCTTGACAGTGTTCATTACTTGACAGTCAATGGGACAGCTTCCCGCTTTTCATCCAGAATATTTTAAATTGTGTTCCGAGGATGAACGAAGCTTAAGGAAGGGTAAGTGAGTAATCACAAAATGCTCATTTTGGGGATGGAGTCAGCCTTGTTAAAAGTTTGGGCAGGTTTTGCATGTGTATGTGTGTTGGTTTTTAAAGAGATCGCCTAATTCCATTCTCATCATGGTGGTGAAGACGCATCCGATCTCCCACCTGTCAACACATTCAATGCAAACTTTATATCAAACCCCTCCTTATTCTCGAAATGCCAGAACTGCATGCATGGTCTTCCTGTTAAGCTTTGCTGCAAAACAACAATGGCTGAGTTTTCATGCTCTGTGCATGCACAAAATGCCGGGCTGAGAGAATAGAGAGAGACTTGTAGCATTGCTAGAGGAGACATCTGTTGAACAGGGGGACAGTCAGTGAATTGTGACACAGATGACAGTGGGCAGCCGTGTGTTTGGACTGGGGATTACCTCATCACTAAAAGAAAGCATCCCCCTTCTCCTCTTGCTTTTCTCCCTCCCGCCATCCTGGCTTTAATTATCACCCGTCTGTTGGAGGGCCACTGTTCCTTTGTGGTCTCTCTCTCTATCTCTCAACCCCATTAAAAACCCTGTTTCACTTGTCTGTCACGTTAACATTGTATTAGAGATGTGACATTGACACAGAGCACCAAGCAGCACACTTTTAAACTAAACACAGCAGTATCAACAACTAATCATGCGACAGTCTAGTGGTTCATTTTTATAGGAAACAAATGTGGTTTGGTTTTATACATAGCCATTTTTTTTATTTGTTAGGTTTTATTTAGGTTTAGATAGGCTTGGCAGTTTAAACCTGGTTTAAAAGTTGGACATATCTGAGTCTTGTTCGGTGAAATGCATTAGTTTATCTAAATATTAATATCAAAATAACATCTAAGGAAACATTTTGCATGTTCAAACGAATCATCCATGTGGATTAATCTTTCAAAGGCTGTCCAGGTCAGTGGAGGCTGGAGTCCCAGCGGGTGCTGACTGTGCATGGAAGACTTGAGCCATAATGAGATCCCTAATAACAGCAGTAACCCTTTAGAGTAATATGCCTCCTGTGGATAACCAGAAATCACAGCTATTCCAGCCGTCTGTCTGCCTCTTCATCTTTTGTCCTGTATGTCAAACTTGATGTTGTCCTGTATGTCTAACATGATATGTATTGATCCTCTCACTATCCTTTTCATCTCTCTTTCTCCCTCATCTTTCTGTGCTAAAGAAGAGCATGAAATCCCCTAGTTTCACTTATTAGCATAGAGTGGTTGCCTTTTGGGGTTTTATTGACATGTTTGCTACATTAAAGCCCCAATTCTACTACTTTTTAAGTCAGAAGCAGATATGCAAGCTGAATTTGAGTTTTTTTTTTTGGTGGAATCTGGTTCTTGATGCAGCATGAAATTAGGATAACACCCAAGATGTCCCATTAGGTTTTGTGTAGACTGTTAATGGCGTTTATGCGATAAAAGAACAATGTTTAAGGCGTTTACATGACCTTTTCATATACATTCTCAGGTAATTAAAAATAATTGGTGTTATTTAGTTTATGTGTGAACATATTCTGAAACAAGATTTCAAAGCTCTTCATCATACTTTTGTGATGCCTTAATAGCACCGCCTTATAAGATCTTACATGATTAAACAAGCATTTTAATGGTCAACTGCACAACAAAAAGACATAGGATAGTAGAACTGGGTCAGAGTATGGTATTAAGGTATCATGCCATGATTTATTCGACTTTCCCTATATAGATAAAAAGCTAGATATGCTAGCTAGATACTACAATATGCAACAGAAGTAACTAGCATATTAGGATTTGTCACATTAAACACTTTTTGACCTTATACCAGTCAATTAAGTTTCTAAATACTGCTTTGGGGGCGACTGTAGACTAACATATATGGATAATTTAACAGCTTTACTTGTGTTAAACGTTTTAATAAATCAAGCTTAAATCTACATCTGAAATGAAGGGTAAGCACAATGCAACTCATTTAGACAACTAAAAGCATTGGAAGGTCAAGGTTAGAGTCCAAACTGAGAAAGGAAGGTTTGAGAGTGTGTGGTCATGACCTCTATGTTGAACCTGTTGACTAGCTCCATTGTAAGGCATCAGAGTGTGTGAGATGATCCTGCTAGACAGCTGGTGGAGGTGAATGCAGACACAGGGTCAGGCTTGCTGGCCTTGACCCAGCGTCAAAGAAAAACAGTGTGACCTATGCTCTCTCTTTAATCTTGTGTTATGCTTGCTGTTTTCAGTCACAGATGCAACGTTTTGGTTTTATGACACTATGCACTTTTAGAGGAAATTAGTGTTCATCTTAAATTAAACTAGCTTGAACTAACAATTGTATTTTAGTATCAGGAGTTGCAATGTTAGTCTTGATTAAAGTTAATCTATTAACAACCTTTGTCGTTTTTTGTTAGCTGTTAATAAGAAACAACATTACACATTAAGCTGCATTAAAATTATATGGTTAATTGACACAAAAATATCAGTCAGTTTAGTTTGTAGATAAAGACACGCAACTATAAAGGACTTTCAATACAGTACTTTGGATGTCAGGTGCTTTTTGCATAAAAAACACTTCCCAAAGCCGGACGCAGCCTTAAAATATATGGTCAGTTGTATTGAATGAGTTCATTGCCATGGTGATAAGACCAAGCAGTGCAGTAAATTGTAAGTAAAAGTTGATGAAATTCTAAAGTCTGTTAGAGAGTTAAGCTCCTTTCAACCAAGGCTAGCAAAGAAAAAACACATTCAGAGGCCCAAGGTCCATCTAGTCTTCACCTATGTTAAGTCTTTTCAGAACCCTAAACCCCATTCTAACCTCTATGACACTACAGGAATTTTAATAGAGATTCTGAGAGTGAGTGAAAGAATGAGATTTAGAGATCGTCCACTCTTTGATGTCTGTCTGTCAACTGTTTTTCTCTACATTTTAATACTCATCTTTCATTGCTTGTTGCTTTAACCGATTTTTTCTTCTCCTTAACAGCTCTGCAGCCTCAAAACCCTCAATTTGTTCAGAGATTAATTGAAAACAATAGAGGTACTGTCTAAGGATCTTGTCTTGTATGGATAAAAAGCCTGCACAGATACAAGCACAGCCTGAGATGGGACAATAGACTCTTGAAAACTCTTCTGGTATGTAAATAATAATTAATTTGCTATACGTTTCTGCAAGTTGTGTTATATATAATTTGAGAGTATGTTATATTTATATAGATTATATAAAATTATGAGGGAAATCAACTATTTCGAAAGAAAAATCATATGCGCAGCTGAAATTAATGTGGAAAAGCAAAATTTTTATTGAGTTACATCAAGTACAGTTTTGTTCCCAAAGCAGTTTTCATTGTGCTATTTACACAGTGGTTTTGATAACAAGAAATTTTGCAAAGATATTAAAGATACGCAAAGATCTTATTCACAATATATGGCAGGAGTAGCCAACATCGTTCCTGGAGATTCCCATTCCTGCAAATTTCAGCTCCCACCCTTAATCAATCACACCTGAACAAGCTAATCAAGTTCTAAGAACTACTAGAAAGCTAGAGGCAAGTTTTAATCAAGGTTGGACCAAAACTCTGCAGAACTGTGGCTTTCCAGGACCGACGTTGACCAGTCCTGGTATAAAGTTTCTATACAAATCAACAGTTTTTGCTGTTGTTGAGAGGTTTAGAGTCATCATGTCATTGTATGAAACATATAATCACTGTTATGTTCAAGGTAAAGCTGGGTGGAGATCAGTGATCAGACTTGGTCATTTAATGTCTCCAATACTCTTACGAGTTTGCTTGGCTCACAAGTGCAAATAAACCATAACCAGTCCAAAAATGGCTCCATGCAAGTGCCAAATTTTAGATAAAGCTAAAGGTTTACTCAACAGGAACCATTCCAAGCTTTAGTGATGCTACACCAAAGTCATAACCTTGAGTGACGCTGGCTGAAAGCGGCGAATCTTCTTCTTCAGCGCCCTGGAAGCTTTGATGCGACAGGATGCTGGCTCTGGTCGATGGTGTTGCTGAATAGAAAAGCCCGCTGCCGTGGTCCCCATCGCAGCCTGAGCCCACACTAAACCACCTTCATCTTCCTCCTCTTCCTCCAGCAGGTCCTCCTCATCCAGTGAAAGACTGCTGTCCGAGTCTGAGGCCGTCTGAGAGCCCTGACTGGACTCACTGTCTCCAAACCTGTTTGTGGTGTAGTCGCTCATCTCTCCATCACTGCTTGCTGCGATTGTAGAGTGAAAGAGTGATGCACACTCTGCAGAGTACTCTGAAAACTCGGACTCACAACGAGGCGGGTATCGGCTGGACATTGGAGCTGCTGGATATCTAGATTCCAAGTAACTGAAGTAAGAGGAGGTGGAAAGTGAGTGCGGAAGAGCCCGTGGTGGACAACCCCACTGACCTGAGCGAGGCCTGGCACTAACACTCCTTACCATGGCCCCCTTTCGAGAGTTTAACATCTCTTTGGATCTCTGGGTTTGGAGAGCTGGGGGCAAAGGGATCTCAGAGGAAGAAGGACATTTCCGAGAGCTTTGTTTCTTTTTGACTTGATCTAGAGGAAGGTGCATAGGTTCTGGGGCTTTACGGGACTTGGTGTTCTTGGACGTTTGGCTTTTTTGAAGGTGAGGGTTGATCTGGATGGAGTGGGAGTTGAAAAGTCCATTACAGCTACAATCTGAGCAAGAGTTAATCTGGGACTCTTCCAGATTTGTTACTCTCCCTTTGCATGAGCTGGAATGTTTTGAGTCAGCTTGTGTTTTTGAGCAGAACTCTCGAGACAAGTGTTTATGCTGCTGTTTCTTTGCTGAAGGCTTCTCAGAGCTCTTCTTTCTCAGTTTTACGGATTTCGTTTTCTTGTCTGCCTGACGCACTTTTACCCTCTGAGATCCCGCTGGAACAAACTGTGCATGGACAAATTCTGATTGAGGTGTGCTGCCTTTATCACCTAAAGAACCTTTAACATCTTCTCTTCTGAAGGTAAAACTTGATCTCCTTTCTACTGACTTTGGGACCATAGATAGGTCCTTGGAAAGCTGTCCACTCCCTTTGTCTGAGAGTCGAATCTCAGATTCAGTACTAGCCTTGCTTGTGACATTCTTTATGGGAAAGTGATTCTTTTGGAGATCCATGGAAGGTGTTGAGTGTGTTACATGGTCCAATGTCTGGACATCAGCTGCTTCGGAATTGGGCTCTAGATCGCTTGTGTTCCTCTGCTGCTGATTGCTGTTTAGTGACAAAGATGTTTTTCCAGTCTCCAGTGCATTTTCTAAGGGCATTAATATTTGCTGAAAAGATCCCAGCAGATGAGGACCATTCAGCTGTCCGTAGGACATTTCTTGGGATCTGGGTCTTTGCTCCTGTGTACTGCCAACAGTGTCATTTCGTTTTATGCTTAACAGGTTTATCTTACTGGTGCTTCGCTGTAGTAGCTTGTTGATGTATCCAGCAGTCCTGGAAGTTGTGGACCCTTCATTTGGGTTTTGGGTTTCCTCTTCAAGACCCTCTTCAGGCATTCCATCAAGTGCTACTGGATTTCCCTGATCAGCGGTGCAACTAAAGATGGGGCTTTGTAAGGCCACAGCATGCAGTGGACTGGGATAACAGTACACTTCTGTGCCATTGCTAGATACCAGGTTATTTTGGTATTTGGGGTCTACTGAGGGGTTTTGGAGGCTACCACAAGGGGTGGAGCTATTCACATCAGTGTATCTGAAGGAGCCAAAACCAGGTGCAAGTATTCGGTCAAGGTCCCCTAAAAGAAAGACACAAGTAAAATGGCATCAAGATAATGTAATTTATATTTCAGAAGTTAAGTTATTTGTGATTTTAGTTTCTACTACAAGATTCTACCAATATACCCCATAGTTCCACCTACCTGTGGAAACAGGTCTTTGTCTTGCTCTTTCAGCTCGAGCCGATGTTCGTATACAGCTGCTACCGAGCTTCACTCCTGATCGTGGTGCATCTGACTGGGCAGTGTTCTCATCAGCAGAACAACGACGGGACACACCGGTCTGTCCGGAACCACTACGCCCATGAGGCACATATGAGGTGGGGAGATGAGGAAGCAGACTGGTTTGAGATGAGGAAGAGAGACTCTCGCTGTAGACGGAGGTGCATGAATTGGACAAAGAGCCTGAACCACCATCGCTGAGCTCGTAGAACCCTGGGAGTAGAAATTAGCACTGTTAGATTAAATACAGAGTTCATATTTGCAGCAAAAAATGCTGTCCTAAGCTGTAATTTATAAAAAATAACAATAATAAAAAAAAATTTAATAAAAAAACAAGCTGCTACTTGTCACTGTTTTGTCCAATATGAAGGCCATTCAAACAAACAGTTTACGGTTCAATTTGGTGTTGTAAAAAATGGAGCATAAATTACAATTAGTGATATGTGAATGGGTATTTTTAGCCACCTGAACTGGGTCTGCTGTCACTCTCTAGGTGTTCAGTGGATGCTTTACACACATCCAGTTTTAGGTCAGTGATCTGTTGATCTAGCTGCTGGAGATGAGTCTTCAATCCCACATCCTGTTTGCGCAGACGTGTCTACAGGTACAAGACACATTCGCAAATATCAGTATGCAAATGAATCACCTTCACGTCGTGCATTATCACATACAATTTATGCATCATGCAGTGTTAAGTACATGTATTAACCACATTTCCAGACATAAACTCAGTATTCATGACTCAAATACAAAGCTGAAAGTTTTAAAGAATTGTAAAGTGCAATAAACTCCAAGTCGGTCAAGCACAACAGAACTAAGTGTTCATTGTTCATTGTCTGATTCCAAACAAACCACAGGAGAACATGGAAAACTGAATGCTTCCAGACGTTTAATGGCTGATATGGCTCCTGCTGTTATACGACGTAGACAAGAGGAGAAAAGACAGAGAGAGAGGAAGCAAATAAAGAAGGAAAGTGGTTGACTATTAACTAGGCAAGGATAAAGGGTAGCCCGGGGGAAGTGCTGTAAGATTACTAATCTCTCTCCTGGAGAGGAACACAAACTAGTGTATAAACTAAATTTATAGGAACTAGAGGAAATGACAATGCCAAATAAAGAAAAGTCTTGAGTGGTTGACTGTAAACCAGCTTTGCAAAGTAAATAGTCGCACCTGCACCAAACTCATGACGATGCACAAATTTTAGTCTTCTTTGTACTTACCGGTTAGTGAAAGAGACGAATGAGGAACACTAATCCGATTTTATCTGAGGGTTTTACTGTAAACTATGGTTGTGTGGATAATGCAACCAGTTAAAACAAACCAGTTAAACTGAGAAAATCCTTATTGATAATAGGGTTAATATATAATTAAGGGTTTTCTAAACGTAAGGGGTTTGTTGTAGCTGTGTACTGATATTTAAATGAATATGAAGATAAACCTGCCAGATGTTTTTTTTTTTTTTAAGGTTCCTACATATTTTGACTAATTAAGTCATTTTTTTGAAGATTGTTCGAGTAGCTGATAATGTATAACTAAAACCATGTAATTCACTACAAAAACTTTTTTACTTATATTTAGGCTACTTTTCCTGGAAATATACTTATAAACAGTATATCAGAATCTTAGTGCACACATTGGTGGAGCTCTTAGTGTAGGTGATATCCACTCTGCAATTTCTTGTGCTTTGGAAAAAGGATGCCATTTAGTGATGGATTCAAATGGTATAAGAACACTACTGCCAGTCTCTTATATGTCTATAGACCAGAGTCACTTTGACCATTGAGCATTAGAAGGGTTCAACAAAAGTCCAAATAGTTCAAACGTGCATCAGCTGCGGGGTCAGATCTGTGTCGCCAACCGGGCCACAGTTCCTCTGTTGCCATTCTCATTAAATTGGGTTAATCATCAGAAACGAACTGGCCCCCCTCAGAGCCCTTGATTTATGACCCCACACTATATGACCCCCAGCTGAGCTTGTGATTCAGCACTGGATTCAATCATCAAGGGCACCGACGAACCATGCACAAAATACACTAGTGAATCCTCACAAGAGTAAATGCACATGGTAATGTATATTTTATGCAAAGATTCCCATTTGATGCTGGAAAAACTACTTAAATGTAAAAACTGACTAAATCATAGAAAACATCTGGAAGATCCATCTATATCCATTCAAAATGATCACATCAGATACATTCTTAGATAACACATTCACAACCAAAATGTGTGAAGTGTTTTAAAGAATCATGAATGCAGTTTACATGGTCTTGTCAGCTGTAAGCATTTCTCGTGAGCATTTTTTACTTGGCTTATATAAATAGTCATATGACTAGAGCTATTTTATCCAGTTTGATGATAAGATGATATCTTTGTCAATGCTCCATGAAAGTATGGCAAATAAAAGCTGTAAAGGTATAATAAAAATACTATATTTGATACACAAAATATTGAAATGGCCCGTTGTTGATTATTATTAATATAAACAACATTTCTGTAACTCACTCACAAGTCAGAACCAAATTTTGAACTGTGATTCAGTTTTATTACCAAATACAAAGTACATTTAAATGTGCATTTATGCTTTAATATTCCTGTGCCCCATCTGTTAGAAATTATATACAATTGTCACCACAAACTTAATTCAGAATGATTAATATGTTGACTTACCAGCTGTTGTTTGAGTAGCGTAAGTGTTGCCTCTAGTCTTAGCTCCTCTGTGCTCACATTCTCGTGTTTTGATGTCTCGGGCTCCTCTCTGTTCAGAGTCAGAGCCCAGTGCACCATGGCACTCTGTTTGTCCCGGAGGAAATGCAGCTCCTGCAGGCCAGCCAGCGCTGCGTGCAGCCTCTCTCCTGTCCTCCCCCGGTCCATTCCTGCAGCTGCGCTCAACACACCTGACCCAGGTATTTTTCTTCCCAACATTATCAGACGTGAAGTTTAGACATTTCCAGAGAGGCGAGGAAATAACGAGATCCGCTACGTGACTGAGCTGAGCTCGTATAGTGTGCGTCCCAGAGCGAATGAACTATTGTGTTTGGAAGAAGCGCGTGAGTGTATACAGTACCTGTACAACCCCGCCCACCTCCGCGCTGACGGTGGAACACCACGCCTCTCGCTACCTGATTGGCTGAGTATGGTCAGTGAATTTGCCAATCTTGCTTTGGTAAATGTTTGGGGTATGAATGCTAATAAGGTTACGTGATCAAACGCTCGCAGCAGTCAAGCAAGGAAAAAAGTTACCAAAAGTTAGTGTAAACAAATTAATATTCATGAGTTGAGACATCGCTCTTTCTGGATCAGGATTCCCAGATCTACCAGGATACGTACCAGGATTCAGGACAAGGCTTGGAAAAATAATGCATAAAAAGGAGTTCAACAAAATACAGATTTAACTGTTTAATTATTATATGCGTTTTATACGTTTATCCACGTACATTCACAATAAATAAATCTGAACTTCGTTTGAAAAAATGAGCGACTAGCGTCCTCTTGCGTTTGATGTCTGACTTACAGAAAACCAGGAAGTCGATGAACATTGAACGTTATAGAACAGAATAAAACGACTTTCCTATTGTACCGCTGTTATTTATTTATTTATTGTTATTATTATTGTTGTTCACCTTTTTTATGAAAATAAGTGAAATGGAAACATTTTAACAATAGGAGAAAATACCAAAACGGTATCCTAATGGTTTTGGACATGACATAGTTCATGTTCAGCTAATGACAACTATATAAAAATTTACTATTAAAAGAATAGCTTGTTCTTTTTATGTTTTTTTTTATTAATGTGGACCATGCTGTGCATCAAACACAGTTTACACTGAAAGTATCTGGAATCCATGTGCATTTTTGTGATATACACAGGAAGCGAGCGTTGATGAGAACAGGACGTCAGATAGCATCAGGGATCGAGCCCTCATCGCTGGCAGAGGCTCTGTGTCTGTGAGGTAAAGTCAAACTGTGCCACACTGTCTTTCCTCTACAGCTTAGATGAGTTTACCTCTGACAGCCGCAGGATGTGGGAGAGGAAGTGAGATACAGGAGAGATACAAAAATAAATACTACAAACAGACCTTATATGTAAGCCAAAGGATGCAAAATCTGATCAAGATAAAATATAATGTTTTATCAATGTCATAAAATGCAAGATTAGGTTTTTGAGTCAGCCATCTACACAAACAAAACTCGCAAAATCCTGCCCAGGTCATATTTTACCACAACGTCAAAAGATAGACAGTAATCTTATTTTTAATTACAAAAAAAAATAAAGTGTATTTAATGACTTTGCATTCTAGTTTTCATGATTATGTATTTTTTTTTTAAAGCCCATTTATAATTAAAAATAAATGTCAATTGACTTTGTAATGCAGTTGTGAAAATATAAATTTTTACAGTCATTGTAATAATTTATGTTAGAATTATTAATATTTATGAAATATTAATAATTATATATTTTTTTTTGTCAAATATAGTCCTCATTGTTGTATTTTGGGAGAGATGTCTCACAGAGATGTAAGATTTATCCATGCAGTGACATTGATGAAGTCTGTGAGACAGACACTGTGATGTTCATAAGCTTACTACAGAGAGACACTGCATCGCGTCACGAAGAGGATGTCTTCTGTTACCAGCAGGTGGCGCTATGACCTAAGCATTAAGTGTAGCGTTTGACCCCGTGTGAATCTCGGGGAAACGATGAGAGTGAAAATAATGTTTTTCTTTTATTGTTATTTTGATTCTGGTGGATTTACTTTCATTCTACTTTCTAGTTTAAATAATAGCTAGATTTTGATTTTTATTCATTTTAGGTGATTTTAAAAATTGTGTATGTTAAACTTTCCTGTTGTAATCTCATGAAGAGGATATAATCATCTTATATTAGATTTGCTTGTTATTAATGACATAAAAAGAAATGAGTTCACTTTAAACTAAAGGTGATCTGTTACTTTTGGATAAGGATGTTTACAGGAACGCTTCTCTGGATGTACAGTACGTGACGTATGTGTGATGCTGGCTCAGGGAAAATGTCATCTCACAGCATTGTGAGGGTCCAGTGT
The DNA here is from genome assembly GCA_032357475.1 of Enteromius thamalakanensis. Lineage (NCBI taxonomy): Eukaryota > Metazoa > Chordata > Actinopteri > Cypriniformes > Cyprinidae > Enteromius > Enteromius thamalakanensis. Next base: position 16,001,872 of record JAUCMT010000024.1, on the reverse strand, counting down.
CAGCCATTTGCCCTTGATCAGTGCAAGGCGAAGGACTCGGACTGTAAACTGCATGAGAACGTAAGGAGAAAGTGATGCTTATCTTGTCTTGCTTTAAATCTCTGTCATAGATACAGGTCTAGTGGACATAATAATACTAACATTTCATCTCTGGATGTCCCTATGCCCTTATCACCTTCAAAGCACTTCCTTATAGTGATGTCACATTGGGTTTGATCCCTCAGTGTCCTCCTCTGCCACAATGCATACCAATAAGGGTGTAAGTAAATTTCTACATGCTGATGTAATGTCAAATAAAACACACATGCTCTGTTGCAAAACCTAGTGAGCTGATGTGGCATTACATCATTTGCTCACCAATATGGATCCTCTGCAGTGAATTGGTGCCAAAGCAATAATATGGATAGAAGGCTTGTAAGTTAAAAACATCTTGAAGATTAATTTATTTAGTACTATTTAGTAAAATGCAGCTTTTCATTTCAGATGATAAATGATGGAGTAGTGTGGATTATTGTGATGTTTCTGATGACACCCACCCATTCACAGCAGAGGTTCGTTAGTGAGAAAAGTGGCGAAATTTCTGTTTAAATTTCAATGTAAAATTGAAAAATGGAAGGTTTTTAAAGGGTTTTTTTCACCAAAGAACCTTTGGAGAACTTTTTATGGAATGGAAAGGTTCCGTAATGTTTGTGGAACCAAAGATGCCAATAATAAACCTTTATAAGCATTTTATCAGGAGGTAAAACAAATGATGTTCTTTTAAGGAACAGATCTCGATAACAGGTCAGTTTTCATCTCTACTCCTTAATGCAGAGCTTTTATCTTCAATATGTGTCTCAATTTTTCCATGTCATTTTGTAGTTTTTGTTTATCTCTCATTCTCTCTTTTCACGAATGCCGCCTTTCACGACACAAAGGCCTCAAAACACAACCATAGCGACAGACAGAGATGCAGCACAGAACTTTTAAAGGATCGGAATCTTTGAGAGGGCAGAAGAAAGAAGCGTTCGGTGATAAGGCGTACCTGTATTTGTGAGGCAATAAAGGAGAGGTCACAAACAACAGGAAGTACAGCAGGAGGAGTGAAAGGTAAACAGTAATCTGTTGTCATACGTGGAACTGAGACAGTGATGAATACAAGAAAACAAACACATCTTCATGTAGGCATACACAGGGCCTTCAAGCCACCAGCATCTGATATCATGCACAAGGTATTTTACTGTGAGTGTGTTTTCAATAGAGATTTATTTGTGTGTATAGGGCGGAATGGATTGTCTTTCTGAAACTACGCACTTGCTGCTACCCAGAGAAAAACTTTATTGCTGTTTCATAGCTAAGGAGGCAAGGAGCTGTTTCAGATTAGATACTTGTTGACTTTCAATCAAAGTATGAATCTATAAAAATGAATGTAACTCTTGGAAGAATGAAATGAGAAATGTTACTGAGATCTCTGGTTTCTAGGTAAATCTGAGCACATTATGAGACATTAAAATATGTGAGATTACTGGGTTATCAATCAAAGGAGAAAAATCTGAGAAGCAAGAGACTAGATTAATTGAAAAATATCTGTGGAACACACTGTCATCTTATTCTTTTTTTTTTCGTTACTATGGGAATTCTTAGTTATTTGTTGTGCATCACAGCAAGAAAGAAAGAAACTATTTGTATAAATATGCACACAGCTGGTATGTGTGTGGGTGTTGTCATAAATATATGCACACGTCTGTGTGTGTGTGTGTGTATGGTCTGCTGTCATGAGGGGTTTCCCATGCTGGTTGTCTGATTGAGTCTCGGAGCTTCATTCACTAACAAAACCACAGATATGGGATTTCAAACATCAAAGAACATTTTCTCTTTACCTAAAAACATCTCTGAATCCCTCCTGCACCTCTGAGAGACTCACACAAACACTTTCCCACAGAAAGAAAGTCACTTTGCACATTACTGCTCTTATTTTAACTTTCAGTGCACTTGTATTTAGTTATAAAGTAGGTTAACTCGAAGAAGAAGAAAAAAAATTTGATGCAAAATATAAACCCAAGTATAGCCTAGAATTTAACACAATCATACTTTTATTTAAGCAAAAACATTTCACTGTGTATTAAATAAGTAATAAAAGTAAAAATAAAGATATGCTGTATTCAGTAAGGATGCATTAAAATTGATCGAGAGGCAGTAAATGCTTATTTATTAAACATTTTATTATACATATTTATTAAAACTGTACTGTTCATCAAGGAATCCTGAGGAAATGTCAGTTTCCCCCCCAAAATAATAAATAAATAAAAGCAAAACAACTATTTTTAAAACTGATGATAATAAAAATCTAAATTTTGAACCGTTAAATATATTCACTAAAAGGGATGCTAAAATAATTGTTTTATGTAGCAATTAGTTTTTAAATATGGCTTAAAGTCAACCTGAATGCTGTTTCCTCTTTTTATTGTGCATTTTTAATCCAATTATTAATTTTTATTGTTCAATTCGCAACTAATGTAACCTCCTCAATCTGATATATTTCTGTATGAAACAATATGTGAAAAAGCAGGGCATTGCTTTATCCATCAGGGTTTGACTGGATTGTAAAAAGTGAGCATTACAATTCAGAACAGAGGCAGGTGGTTGGATGAGAGGCGTTATGAGGTCATTATCGAGTCACTGCAAATTCATATGCACATTTTGATAGGATTACAAATGCATGCATTTTTTTTTTCTTTTTAAATAATGCGCGTTCATTTTAGAAAATAAGTCCATTTTGACTTCATATTGCCATTGGTGTCCAAATACTGCTCTTTTCATATGGCACAGGGCTTTACAGGTCGCAATGTAAGACGTGTGTGTGACCACCCACACAAAGACAAACTCTCTCGGTTTGAAGAGATGAGAAGTATTGATTTACTCTGATGTCATGTTAATCTCATGTGGAGACCATTTGTCTGATTTTATTGGTGCTGTAAGTGTCATGCAGTGAAAAGGAAGGCATCGCATAAAAGCATCTATCTGTAAACCTGTCTATCCGTTCCTGTGTTGAAGCCCAGCATTACCCACAATCCCCTTTGTTCTAAACCACATCTGAGCAAGAACAAAGCCAAGCATCTCTGATATGTCAATGAGATGTCTACACAAGCCACTGGCATCAGCACAGATTGTTAATGTGTGTGTGTGTGTGTGTGTGTGTGTGTGTGTGTGTGTGTGGAGGAACATGTCTAAACATGTTTCTCAGCTAGTCACCGCTAATACGTTATTTCCCCTTTGTTTATATTTTAAGAGGGTCTGTGGGGATTTTATTCTATTATATACTGTATACAGTATCAGCATTGTTAGAGTAGATGTTTAGACTGTGACTGATGAGTGCTGTGCTTTATTAAAGCTTAAAGGGATTGTTCGCCCAAAAATGAAAAGTCTGTCATCATTTACTCACCCTCATGTTGTTCCAAACCCGCATGACTTTCTTTCTTCAGTAGAAGACAAAAGGAGATTTCAGCAGAATGTCTGCTCTTTTCCATATGAAAGCATACAGTGCAGAGGCAATCATTTCACCATTAATGCATCATAAAAGACTATGATACATTTCAGGCTTTTCCTTACATAAGCTAATGTTGCACTAAAGTCTCATTTGCACTTTTGTATAGTCAATCTTGCCACATCTTGTTTGGTCACATGGCATGAAAACCAATGACGTGTGGTATTATTGAAGTCAAAGCCTGCAGAATGTGTCCTTATGTTGCATATGTGAATATGCATGATTAACTGCGGTGAAGGGGAAAGATTATCAGCGAATACTGATTTAATTTTCACATTGTGTTGCCTTTTGTCTTTAAAATGTAAAGGAGAAATCATATGGGATTATAATAAAATAATGGTGAAAAAATCATAATAAATATTTTTTGTTACTGGATATAAATTCAGATACATTTAATAACTGCTTTTGTCATTTGCACCATTATTTATAATTTTGCATAATCAAAACATTTATGTAGTGCAGGAAAACTCACAATATTTGCAAAAAAAACTTATTGATTATATCAAATTAGCAGCAAAAAAAAAAAATGAAAAAATTACACTTGAATATTTGCACTGTTATTCAAACGTTTAGGGTGAGTAAGATTTTTGAAAAAGTATCTCATTCTGACCATGACTGAATTTGTTTGATCCAAAATGCAGTAAAAACTGTAATAATTGTGAAATACAGTACTATTACAATATAAAATAACTGTTTAATATTTAAATATATTTTAAAATGTAATTTCTTTAATTACTGTGATGCAAAGCTGAATGTCAATATTCAACAGAAATCCAAATGTCTTATTATTATATAAATAGTGTTGAAACAGTTGTTCTGCTTAATATTATTACTTAAGTTCAGAATAACAGTATTTTTTCACAATGGAAATCCTTTGTGCCATTAATAATGCCTTTACTGTCACTTCTGGTGAATATAATGCATCCTTGCTGAATTAAAGCAATGATACCAATAATACTCACCCAGACTTTTGAGATATGCATTACTGTACATTCAGTATGTTTTTACAAATGCACAGTTTGCACAGGCTGTGACACTCCTCTTTTTCATGTATTATTTATAGGTTTACTCATCTCACACTCGTTCGTTTCATGGGACTGTCGTATAACTCATGAGAGGACAGATGTCTGCATGGACAGAGGGAAAGATAGAATTCCATGAAGGGTTTTACCTGAAAGACTGCATTTAGCTCTTGAAGATTATGCTTTAAGGGTGAGTATAAAAACGTCAAGATCCATTCACGAGTGACTTATCCAAACCTCCAGTGGCCTGTATTCAGACACAGACTCTCTGCTAAAAGAGAAGCGCTCTTTCTCCAGGAGCGTAGAGAGTTTGATTGCTTTAAGAGTGTGTAAAGTGCTGGTCCAAGTCGAATTCCACACATTGCCATCGTAAAACAGTCACCAAATTAATGTTAATGTGTTTTTAATGGCGGAGTATCCCACAAATGACCACACTGCTCGGGAAAGTTTGACTTGGAGCCATCTCCAATAACAGAGACAGGAGAGGTGCACCAATAGATCTGATTTAAAGCAACTGTGACGTAAAAGTAAAAACGCTGGAGTAAAGTCCTCTATGTTGTAGTTTATACTGTGTCAGAGAATGCTGTAAATCTATTGATTTTAAGTGGAATGGTGTGTTGCAAAATTTAAAATTCAATGTAAGACTATAGGCTAAATATGAGCATCACACACTGCAAAAACAAAAAAAGGAACAAAATGATAATATATATGCTTCATATATGTGTATATATGCCACATATAGGCAAAATTGAGGTGCATACATGTGCATATACAGGCCATATAGGTCTCCTGTATTGCATCGTGGCCTCATGGATAGGGATTTGGTCTAGTAACCCAAAGGTTGGGGGTTCAAGTCCCAGGTTCAGCAGGGATTGCTCTCTCTCCACTTCAATACCATGACTGAGGTAAGACCCTTGAGCACTTCTCACTGCTGTGTGTGTGCACTTGGATGGGGTAAAAATAATTTTTATATATTTTAATAATTTTACTAATATATAGGTGAACATATAGGTGCATATATGCACACATATATATAGGTACATGTATGCACGTATATATGTATGCTTATATGCACATATATGTACATATAATATAGGAAAATGGCCAATTTTATATATGTCACATATATTAAAAACCTTTATCAAAACCTCTATTAAAACATATATTTTTACATAGGTTATTTCGTTGTGGGATATTACTATCATGTACTGTTGTGTACCCACATTAACACAACATATCGCCATAATCATGTTTTATCAGAGATACGCGGTCATTGATATGAACGATACAGACACAGATGTCGCTGCTGCCAGTAGTGTTCATCAAAGTCTGCGGTCGCTTGAGCCTTTTTACAAGGCTTTACGAGCTAATCAAAGCTAATTGTGATTACGTACTTCCTTAACTATTTTAGACGTTAGAGCTATGAGTGATGCAATGCAAAAAAAAAAGATAAGAGGCTATCTAATAGGCGGACATTTATCTGCACGCAATTGTAGACTAGGCTGGCTGTTAAAATAGTTTAGTTTTGTGTGTAGAGGCAAATTTAAAATATTTCGTTTAAAATTTTATTAAGTTAATTTAGGAAAATTAGTATATATTTTTTTTCATTAAATATAGGTCTTTGTTTTTGACCAAGCGGCCATCAGCAGACAGTGAGCTGATCATAAACAATGTTGGATCACTTTAGCCTTCTCAAACCCTCACAACTTGTCTAAAATTAAATATATCAACCTGATCTCATGGCAATTCGTACATATTTTACAAGGTAGCTAATTCGTACAAATTCTTACGACCTCTCTCTTCTAAATTATATGTGTTTTATGAGTTGCCAATTCGTATGAATTTGTATGAATGACCTAAATCTAACCCCGCCCCTAAACCCACCTGTCACGGGGTTTTAGACAAATCGTACAAAATCGTACGAGTGAGGTCATACAAATTAGTACGAATTAGCACGAATTTGGCACCTCTTACGAATACGTAGGAATTGGTCGTGAGACTGTGTTGAATCTATAGCTACACCTACTAAAACAGTTCAAGCGTATAACAATGTTTAAATGTTAAAAAAGCGCTATAATAATGTGCAGAGAGGCTGAAGTGCAATCACTTGCATTTTTTCAGAAACAAAATAGCCTACGCCGTCAGTGTAAATGTACATCATTAAATAAATCATTCTGAACTGTAAAGAGTCTACTTTTATTTGTGTTTATTGACAATATCCCCCATGATGCATTTTTTGCCTTCTGTTCTCGAACAGAATGAACCGAAACTCAGCAAAAAAAGACGTGATAAATATATTAATAGAAAGCTTAAAGCTACCACTTAATGAATAATACAAAAAAACAAAAAATATTTCTTTATAGTCTTAATCCGTAAAGTTGACTTCTCTCTAAGGTACGTCTGGGGAGATGGCGAATCAGGGAATTCATCTCTGACATGGAATCAAAAAACGCTTGTTTATTATTAAATAATTAAATTTTCTTACTACTATTTACCCCAGACACATTTAGGGTAATGCTGGGATTTTACAGCAAGTCTATTGTACGAAGATTCGTTGCAACACTCAATCTTGAGGAGACATATGCTGCTACGCTCCAGCAGAGTGAAGAAGAGCTGGAGTTAAGAGACTTTTCCACAGTTAAAGTGTCCAGTGGAGTTAGGAGGTTGGCGCTCAAGCTATTTTCAGCACTTTAGATTGGTTAATAATTTGTGAAAGTAACCAACCAATGTGGGGTCCATTGTGAAAAAATATGAAATTTACCAATTTTGGACTTTGGTTTTCTGCAAACAGCGACGATATGCTTTTGTGACTGCAGGTCACTTTTATTAAATGAAAAAAGCAGCTTGAATTAACTCCCGTTTTGATTTATGGAGGAAAGAAAGAGAAGTCTTAAAACTTTAAAACAACATGATTAAATGACATAATGTTTATAGATTATGATGGAAATGTGATCACACCAGCAAATTTCATCTGTCAAGGATGACTATCAGGAAATAGTCTTTAATTGCTGAAGTTGTCTGCTCCAGGCCTCACCAGATGTCTTTGTGTTTGTTCAGTTTTTGCTGAAGCACCTTAGTTTTCCTAGCCGGAGGCTTGAGCACCTGCACACAGTGACCGCTGGCTGCTTCAGGACAACATATTTGATTGACAGCAGCCCCGGCTGGAGTGTTATTCATCAAAAATGTAACACACACTGACGGACGTCTTTATACAGCTGTCATTCCAGAGCTGTCTATACTTCATCTCAGAGTAAAAAAAGTTATATTATAAGTGACTTTATTTCTTAGAACTGGCTTTATGTATTATGACTATACCTTTGCATCTCACTATTGACTATTTTTAAAAATAGTGATAAAAATAATACAGTTTTATCACGACATACAGTGAAACATTTAAAGAAATCCTATAGTCCTCGCTAGTATCAAGTTAACCTAATTGTGTTTTGTTTTCAATCTCGCAATGTCAACAAATTGGCATGATGTTTAGGTGAATAAGGTTGGGAGTAAATAGTAAATGCCATTATCTTAGTGTGAAAACTCTTGCATCAATGAGAGATGCTCAGCAGTAGAGCTAAAGTTTGACAGCGCAACTGCGGAGCTTAGGCTTAAGAAAGCAAACACAACCTGCACACTCTTACACTGACTCATGCGCTTCACAAAACAAGAGCAGAACTCCTCCAAAGACCCTTTCCAGGCACAGATTAAGTCTGTTCCTGGAATAAAGTCCTCCATCAATAGAGATCATATTTAGAATTCTAGTTCATTAACTTCATGATTTAGATTAGATTTTTTTTTTACATTTTTCTATTTATATTCTAGAGCATGCAAAGCCACATTAAAACAGAGGTTTACCTAAATATGCAAGATACCTAAGCAAACAAATCACATGGGCTTCTTTTATATATTTTTGTTTGTAAGTGGTCACTATGAATTGTGTGAAAAAGAGCTGCATAGAGATTTTTTTATATATAAGTTATACTTTTTTTGCAACTTAAATGTAAAACGGATTAACATGCAATAAATACTGAAACGTTCTCTGATGTTTACATTAAAATATAAATTGTTTTCTTTTTTTATTGATTTAAAGTTTCATTTAATAATATATGAGACACTGACAGTGTGTGTGTGTGTGTGTGTGTGTGTGTTTTCTTAAACTTTAGAGGACTGTTAGAGCACTTTAGAGCACATGGGACTGTTCCATAAACAGTTCAATGAAAAACAGAGCAATGTATTTTGCCTTTAACTGCCATAGAAATGGACAAACACAATAGTGTATTTTAAACTGGCTTAGAGTAAATATACATATGCCTATTCCGTAGAGAATAAATTTATTTAAATGAAAAATAAAATTATGTGATACAAATTGTGAGATAAAAAATTAAGTCAGAATTGTCATATTTAAAGTCAGAATTGCAAGATATAAAGTTGCAATTGCAAGTTATAAAGTCAGAATTGTGACTTTATATCTTGAAATTCTGACTGTATAACTCACAATTTTGTGATATAAAGTGGACTTTTTTGTTAGAATTGTGAGATATAAAGTCAAATTTTAAGTGGAAAAAAAGACAATTCTGACTTCATGTCTTTCAATTCTGACTTTATATCTCCCCAATTCTGACTTTATATCTCTCAATTCTGACTTTATATCTCTTAATTCTGACTTTATATCTCTCAATTCTGACTTTAT
>JAUCMT010000024.1:15974185-15992540 GCA_032357475.1 Enteromius thamalakanensis | reverse complement strand
TCTCAATTCTGACTTAATGTCTCGCAATTCTGACTTTGTCTCACAATTCTGACTTTATTTCTTGCCAATTCTGACTTCATGTCTCGCAATTCTGACTTTATATCTTGCAGTTCTGACTTTATATCTTGCCAATTCTGACTTTATGACTCTCAATTCTGACTTAATGTCTCGCAATTCTGACTTTGTCTCACAATTCTGACTTTATTTCTTGCCAATTCTGACTTTATGTCTTGCAGTTCTGACTTTATGTCTCGCAATTCTGACTTTATATTTCACAATTCTGACTTTGTCACACCAATTCTGACTTTATTACTCGCAATTCTGACTTTATACTTGCTATTGCGAGAAAATAAGTCAGAGTTGTGAGTTTGTGTCATGCAATTCTAGGATTCTCTTCGATAAAAAAGGGCTTAAATGGGCTTCCATATTGGACCCATTAAAATAGTGTTAAAAGTTATTAAGCAGATTGTCTACTAATACTCTAACGACTGCTATTTGACAGTTTATGTCTCACAATTCAAATTTATACCATATGCACATGCTGAATTTATATATCTCCCTATAACTTCTCCCTGTGAGTTCATATCTCACAATTCATATCTTCTGTTCTCACAATTGCTAGTTCTGAGTTTTATTTACAAAAATAAAATTGTGAAACTTGTGGGAAAGATAGCATTAGTGGGAAAATTGGTGCAATTTAGTTCAATCTGGACCCAGAAGAACAGATTTTCCTATTTTTTTATGTACTCAGATAAAGTGGCTGCTAAACACTTACTAATCAACCAATTAAAACATTTGCAAGGTAAATAATATACCTGACTAAACTTTTTGCAGTATTATGTAGCAGCTGTTTTTCTAATGTGCACTCAACAAGTATTTTTAATTGTTCCAGAAGCAAAGGGCATGCGTTTTAAGCTGGCAGGTGGAGAGAATTTGATATAGCGTTAAAATAATCTAAATGTGTGGCTGGACATGATGAGGTGCTGATTGCCCACAGCCAGACGCCAAACAGCTCGAGCAGTGAGAGGGACTTTCATTAAGAGCAGGATAACATTTCAAGTGAACGCAAATGGTTGAGTGGTAAGGAGGAGCAAAAGAGAGAGAGGGCAGATGTAGGACAGGCAAGACCTGACCATAATGCATCTCTTTTCAGCCGCTTCACTTGTGACGCAGAGCACTAAGGGCTCCGTTGGCCAGTACAGTGCCGTCTACTGTGTGCAAAGCCAACCACAGAACTCTGTCACCTCAGCAGGCAGTGGAAACCCCTCTGTGGCACGCTAACCAAACCCCCAGATGGCCTCTGTTGGCCTTCGTCTGCTAGCTAATGCTGTTAGCTTGCAATTTGGTTGATTAATTGAGAGTTGGTGTAATTTGTGGAGAATTTAGTTCTTAACGGTCTGCAAGTAACGCTGACAGTTAGAGAGAAAACTACAGATGTGCATGCAACATTTGTCATCATGCTCGGCCCCCATTGAAGACTTTAAGCTGTTGAAAAAAGCTGTTGACACAAAAGTAAGTGCACAGGCATACTTGTTAAAGAGTGTAAGCAGTGTCTTGCATGGCATTTGACTGAGTGTTGCTGTCAAAGTCAATTAAAATCAAATAAATTTACTATGTTGGCTGCATTGATATGATACTTCAACCCTTGGGAGTGACGTAAAGTGAAGCGCTTTGCTCTTACTAGCCAAGCATCAAAAGGAATTGATTGCAATTTTCAATGCAAATGAGTAATATTTTCATCCTAAGCAAAAAAAAAAGCACACCAAAAAAAGACCATTGCTAAAAGTGGGAAATATCCTATAGGGTAAAAATATATTATTTATAAATTATGTTCAAATACATTTTTTAAAGAAAATTTAAATGCTGTTGGCTTAGTATTGGTTGCTAGGGTCTGGTTAAGTCATGAAAATTATATTTTATTTTATTTTATTTTATTTTGCACCTCTAAGTCTGGTGCTTATCTTCAGAAACAATCATCATGAAATCTTGCCCCGTGAGAAATAACCATGTTTGTTTGTTTGTTTTCAGATTCAAGAGGATGAATAGAGATATGCAGATTTTCACAGCTTTAGAATTTACATAACTTTTGATAGTTTCAATAACCTTGCCTAGATCAACGTTGAATAAAGAAAATAGAGGTTTAAAATAGAGAATTTTTTTGAACTAATTAAGTTATATTTTCCGCACCCAGGCTCAATGACTTCCATATATTAAATACATATACAAATAATTTAAAGAAGAAAATATAGAAATGATATGTAAAAGCCATTTATATTTGTCAAACTACCTGCTGCCAGCTAGTGGCGCTTAGCCTATAATTGAAAATTTACATGTAGATGTCTTCAGACCATTACTTTTATCAGACATATTACGTTTGGTGCAGATTGAACATTTTATGTTTGAGTTACATTAAAACATAGCATATCATGTTATCAACAGGTGGTGCTATGATTATAATAGAATATTGGCCTTCAGATGTGTTCAGGCCAGGACGTTTTTCAAACGTGTGAAGTTTGGGGCAGATTGAACATTGGCTAAGATACGACAGCTTCTATTCCCATGGCAAATCTGTGATGCCGCCACGGACACGCCCTTTTGTAAAAACTTAAGGTCTTCGCAATTTACCTTCACAAAGTCCTTTAAAGATTAGACTGACCAAATAAAATGTTGATGTCATCAAATCTCTAGGAGTAGTTTGTTACAGAGTAACAGAGTAACAGTTCACTTCCTGTTGTCAGCAGGTGGCGCTATGATTATGATTAAATATGGACATGTAGATCTCTTCAGGTCAGCAGTCTTATCAAACATGTAAAGTTTGGTGTAGATTGGACGTTGTGTGGCTGACCAAGGCCACAAAAACTCTAGTCTGTTATAAGAGAGCATCTGCTAAGAACATAACCGTAGTTTCTCCAGAACTATATATTCAGCAGACAGCAAATAAAATCCTCTCACATATGATCAATGGCACATCTCTGAAGGGCCATCTCCTGGACGACATGAACACAAAGAGTCAGGCGTGACTCAGGCTCCGAAGGAGTCTCTCTCTCCTCCTTCTCCATGCTCAGGCAGGTTTCCTTTTCCAGAAGGAATTCTTGTGAGGTCTGTCCCTCATTGAAGGCTTACCCACCTCCGCTGATTTGGTACTATCAGATGTTTGGTGATAAGGGCGGACTCTGTGAGCTGGGTATCTCCTCAGTCATCTGAGCTGTGTAAACTTACCACTGTGGGCCGTTACGCAAGACTTCACGTACTGTGCCCTGTCTTGTGTCTGGGCACAGGTGCCAAGTGCTAAACAAGGCTTTTGCGAACAGACACTAAAGATGCCAAGACCGACTGATGACTGAAAGAATAAATACAAATGAACTAGCCCATTGTTAAATAAGAAATCTCTTGGAAAGTAAGAACGGGCATTGTTCTCCCATGAGGAATGTGTTAGCGATATCCCTAATCAGACAGACCCTCTCACGCTCTGCTAATGATGTCATGACAGGCTTTTCTGGATGATTATGTGGTTGTGGGGTTCATTACACATTTTAGGGAATTTTCCTGACATTTGTTTAGGAGCTCATAAAAATAAGCCAGCTGGATCTCCTTCTCAAGTCATTTGTAGAAGCAATGATTGTGTCCGTTAGCGTCAATGAAAATCTAACGTTGTTAATGTCAGATAGGAGACTGTTTGTTTTGGCTCCTTTAGGGTTGCTAGGTGGGTCATTCTGTGTGAGATGAAGATTGTATACAAAATGTTGCTGCTCTGTTTGTAGGATAACAAAAATATTAAAAAGTTAGATTTAGAATTTTGTCCTGCCGTTGGCACTTTTATGGAATTGCACTCTAATTTACCCTGTTTAATAAATTTGGCTCTTAAAGGGTTAGTTCACCTAAAAATGTAAATGTTTTACTCACCTTCAAAGCAACTTGGGTGTATGTGACTTTCGTCTTTAGATGAATCCAGTTGGAATTATGTGAAAAATTGCCCTGGCACTTCTAAGCTCTATTATTGGAGTAGGTGGATGTTTCCCTTTTAACAGTGCAAAACACATGAAATAAAATGTGCAAAACCATAATACTCTGCGTGGTAACTGGAAGACATTCAGGCGGATGACGTAAGGTGTATGCATCGTCTCCCTCTTGACTTATATTGAAATCCTCAGACGTTTCTTTACAAACCCTCATTTTGTTCTTCTTATTCGTGACTGGTATTTTGCTTTGTTCTCTTTCTATGCTTGTCACTAATTATGCAATGCAATATGTGTTACATCATAAGCCAGGACTGCTTCTACGTGCCACAGTCAGCGAAAGTGAGAAAAAGTAATTATTACATTTGAAATCTGGATATTTACCTTAAAAAGAGGCATAGATTCACTACAGGAGGCCTTTATTTACCCCCTGAAGCCACGTGAGGGATGTTGTTTTACAAATGAGTGAGCTTTTTTTTACATCTTCTGACGTTTAAACAGCAAACACCTGTTTATCCTCATCCGAAGGCTTGGAAAAGAAATCATACACCTAGGATGCTGATGATAAGTAAAACAATTTTGAATTGAAAAAATAGGCTGAATCATTTAAGGCAATATTTACACTTTTTAGAACACATTTACGACATATTATCAGTTTTAATTGAATTAATACTTTCAAAAAATGAATACTGGCTTATTCTTGTTCTTACACAGTTTTACTTTTACTTAATCAGTATTCTTTTAAATCAATTCTAATTTACTGTTAAATTTTTTTCACTCCACCTTCCCTGGAACTCATTTCATCATGGACTTTATTTCCCATCATACACTGCACACCCACACCTGTTCTCACTCTGTAACCATCACCTTCAGCTGTTGTCCGTCACTCACATACTATTTAACTGGTTCATTTTCATCTGTTCAAATGCAAAGTATTGATTTGCTCCGGCTATCCTTAAGAAGCATTCATACTGTGTTTTTGTTTTGTGTTTTTTGACCTCTGTCTGTTCTACTATTGTGTGATTATTTGCTGCCGACCTCGATTTGACCCTTCCTGTTTTTGGAGTTTTATGAATTTCGATCCGAGCGCTTCAGCCGCAATCATTACAGTTACGACTAGGGATGTGCACGAGCACTCGATTAATCGATTATTCAAACCCATCAGCGACGATCAAGCATTAAAGTGACAATCTATTGGCTCTAAAAAAATGTAAAATTAAACTACGTTAATTCTTTCTGATTGGTTATGCTGGAATTTGGGCAGTAGTCTGATAGCTGATTGGTTATGGCTGTAGGAAATTGCAGTCTAGAGACAAGACCAGAGCACAGAGCAAAAACAGCTTCTAAAGCGTACAGCGATGTCTGGCAACACTTTGAAAAACTTGACAAAGAGTCAAGTATAAGTTGTGCAGCGCCACACTTGTCTACAACTCCACAACGAGTTTGATGAGTTATCATCTTGCACATAAACACAAAAAAGCAGATGATGCCAAAGCCACTACCAGCAGTCAGACAAGCATAAGACATTTCACTGTCAGACAGAAATGCGACAAAAGCAGGGCCGAGAAGATGTCGCAGTTAATAGCAGAAATAACAGCGGAAGACTTGCTGCCTATTAGTTTTAAACGCTTTAAACGTTTAATGAATTACTTTGAGCCCCACTATACTGTCCCGTTGCGGAAAACAGTCACTGCAAGGATTGATGATATATACGAAAAATGCGCTTGTTCATAAAACACAGTCTGTCGAAGCCGGCTGGGGTCTAATTGTTAATAGACTCCGCACTCGGCTTTCATCTGAGCACGTAAACCGACTGATCTTTTTGAATAAAAATATATCGTCCTTATGTGAAATTTTCTTAACCATGGATGGTAAACTATTCAGGCAGTATTTGTTTTAAGTTTAAGCATCATAGTTTAAATTATGCTGGCTTTATGCCGCTTTAAATTTACCTTTACCGACTGATCATTTTGAAAGAAAAATAATGTAACCTCATCTTTAAATTTTATTGCTGTGGTAAAAATATTCAGGCTATTTTTATTTAAAGTTTACACAGCTATATTATGCTTAGTTATTGTAACGCTCAGGCTGGTAATGAGGAGGAGACAAGTGGGTAAGTTTAAAGGATTTATTAAATGAATTGAAAGTCTTTGAACGATGGTATCAATGAACTTCGTTCCTTGGAGTAATATGCAAAGTTTCAGGATAGAGAGGCGTTACGTTGGTGAGTCAAAAACCTTGTGAAGAATAGTGATAATTTTGTACTTCTGTGAATAATCCTGAGCCTTATTTCCTTTCAGATGTTTTCAGTGAACGGCGAGCATACAGGATAATGGTCTGTAAACACAGGTAAGCAGTGAACGATAAGTATTCACAGGTAAGTACATTCTTCTACTCACGCTGGTGCTGGTGTGCTGTGCATATAAAAGACTTCAATGAGTTTGTGCCAGTGAATGATTGTTCTGGTAAAAGGGGATGGTCAGGCGAATCCAGGTGTGCTTAAACACATAAATTTGAGAATATAGTGAGCATACAAGAGTGACATTGGATCATCGTGAACATCAAGCCAGAAGGTGAGCAGTAGTGTTGTTACCTCGAACAATGTTACCTTAATCACCGCCGTGAATTCACTGGTGAGCTCAGCTTTTATACAAGCTCACCTGATGAAATCAGGTGGCGGCGATTAACTCATTAGGACAATGAGTGTCTGCAGTTGACTGCACTGATCCCAGTGGAGTCCTGGCCTGACAGTTATTGGCTACTTAAAAGTCGTTTGAAGTAATATTAAACTTTATTTTTGCGAATCTTTAACAAAAAATTAATTTGATCCACAGCTGTTGTGATGCTGCTGAAATAAAAATAGTTTTGTCAAAAATAACACTTCAATAAAAATAACAGAAAAGCAGAGTATCATGTGTGTTTTATTTGTTTTATAAACATCGAAAAGGGTAGGTTATATTTTTAAAAACTGATCAGAGAGAGTGGGTCTGGTGGGAGCTTCAGTTGCCGTTGTTTTAAAGTAACGGGAGAAGCGCATCCACTACTTTATGATTGACACGTAGTTCAAGCTCACATGCATTTTGTGTAGATAAATACACAATAGATAATTAATGTATCTAGGCTATGTGGGTAACACTTTATAATAACTACATACTATGAATCATTAGTTAAGCATTAGTACAGAGTTGGTTCATCCTTTAAAAAGCATTGTTCCAACATTAATAGTCATTAGTAAGCAGTTTATAAATACAGTTATAAATGCCTTGTTCTTGATTTATAAGCATATCTAATTGTACAAAAGATTTAACGGCTCAGTTATTTTCCTAACAGAAAAAAATAAACAAAACAACACAGAGGAATACAAAACTATTCTTTGCAAGATGCAAAATAACATGAAACTGTACAACTGTACATTTTATTTTTTCCATGAATCTGAAGGTTTATTTTTTATTTATCAAATGCACTGTTGTACGATGACCTTTTTTTGAGCTTGAAATAATATTTCTGTCTTCCGTATCCCTTTACATCTGATTTATAAACGCTTTACAAGGTATAAATAGTCCTCACTTTATACAAGCTCACAAAAACAGATATCTGGCAACTACTAAATGCTTTATAAACACCTGACTTAATCATGAATTACATGTGTTAATAAAGCATTTATTAACACATTGAACAACTATTATCATGTGTCCAAATAATAAGATGTATTAATGTAAATTGAAATAATTCATTAATCATTTACTTAGACTCTCTAAATGATCTTATTAAACACAGACAACTCCTAAATAACTGGTTTTTAAATAATGTAATCATTTAAAAAATGATAAACTGATCATTAATTAGGTATGAAAATACAATTATTAAACATTGTATATGCTCAAGAACAAGGCATTTATAGATTCACTTGTAAACTGTTTACGAATGCATAATAATGTTGGAACAATGGTTTATAAAGAATAAACTGAGTATTACTCAACTAATTATTCATAGTGTGTAGGTATTATAAAGTGTTACCGGCTATGTGATTAATTTTATATACAATGCGTCATGAAGAAAAAGCACTTCAATTTCACCTCATGCTGTTATTTCTTTTAAATGTTTAATGTATACTGTGAGGCAAACACCCCGCCCCTTGCTTAAACTCCACCCCCGATTAATCGAGTACTTGTTTCTCAAACCAGTGGATTACTCGAAATGAAATATGATTAAAAATGCCCATCCCTAGTTATGACATGGCTATAGCCTTTATTTAATCCAATGAATTACAACTACTCATGTTACTGTAATTAATTAGTTTTTTTCACATTCTTGTCTTTTTTGAGTATATTTTTAAAGCTGTACTTTCACTTTATTGTATAATAGTCCATTACCAAGTATGCCCACATTTTTAATTGATATTCAAACCTTTGATTTATCATGCAATCGTAAACATACCAAAAAAAGCAGTGATATCTAAACCAGGAAAAGCTGAACATTCTAACCGGACCTACTTCTCCATGTTTATGGCGATTATGCACGCATGTATTACTCCATAGCAGTGACGACCTGACCAAGATACAATAGCTCGAATATAAGCACTTATTTTAAGTGTACCCTAGAGATTCGGGATAAGACAAATCAGCAGCTTGAAAGCAGAATGCATGATGTACGCACACATCACATACATTTTGCAAATTGAACAAAGAAAAAGTTACACATTGCTGATTTAAGCCAACAAGCACTATGTCGCGGTCAATGAATATACACATGCTGCGTCTCGCTCTCTCCTCGTATCCGCCTCCTGTCAATTACAGTCTCAATGTTCACACAGGATTGCAGGTGTTCCGCATACATTTAATCATTCTCGTGCAAATGTGGCTAGCTCTCATTGTAACATAAGAATACAGTCCTTTAATGGCAGAAAACTGGCTGCAAGCTCTCAAACAGGCTTAACACACACAAATTAACTGTCTTCTCGCTCGTTTGTGTGGGCTCAGCCTGTGTGCGGTCGCCATAACTCTGTGCTTTTAAAATAGAAACCTTTTCTCTTTAATTTAGTATTAAACTTTGTAAAACATAATCAACCAAATAGATCAACACCTGCCGAGTGGAAATGCTACTGGAAATTGTATTGGCTGTAAGTGAAATGCACCAGAATTTCTTTCAATCACACTTTAATTTCTTTACAATGTAAGTATGCTAGAAATGTTTTGGAACTGGATATTTGTATGATTTGTACATATAAATATCCTAATATGTCTAATTGCATCACTACATTGCACTGACATTAGGTCAAAGCCGTCTGATATTTCATTTATTAAAAACAATATTAATGGGTCTTAAGTTAAATCACTGCTGTTGTCAAGTTTTGAATACCTCAACAAAATTGAGATCGGATCAGGGACTTTGAGAGGCCATGGCAGCTCAGGGGCTGCCTGTGGCCACTGTGGGACGGAGTAGCCCCCCAAAAAAATTTTCTTGGGGAATTTTTCCCCTTCTCTTGGCTTTGGCTCTTGGGTGGTGTCCTCAGGCAAACGCTCTTGCAGTGCAGACTCTGGAGGGCACTCAGGGACTGGACTGGGGATCAGCACTCTAGGCCGTGAATCAGGAACTGGATTCAGGAACGGCTATCCGGGCCGTAAATCAGGAACTGGATTTGGGAACGGCTCTCCTCGCCGTGATTCAGGAAGTGGAATCGGGAACAGCTCTCCTGGCCGTAAATCAGGAACTGGACTTGGCAACAGCTTTCCTGGCCGTAAACCAGGAACTGGATTTGGGATCGGCTTTCTTGGCTGTAAATCAGGAACTGGATTCGGGATCGACTCTCCTGGCTGTAAATCAGGTACTGGAATTAGGATCGGCACTCCTGGCCGTGATTCAGGAACAGGAATCGGAATTGGCATTTCTGGCCGTAAATCAGAGACTGGAATCGAGATCGCCTCTCCTAGCTGTAACTCAGAGACTGGACTTGGGATCGGCCCCTCTGGCCAGGATTCAGGAACTGGAATCGGTGGGAATCGGGTCTGTTTACGGGGCACTGGCATGTAGCACCCTCCATAATTCCGTGGAGACTTGGGGAATCTCTCGTAGAGTGGCAGATCCACATAGATGTAATGGTGGCACCCGAGCCGGAAAAATTAGATGGTTTCATTGTTCGGGATGTTGACCGCTCGCACCAGCCGACAGAACTCCTCCACATAAGCGAGGAAAGGGAGATATAGCTGGAGAAGGTAGTGAAAGCTGGCGGCTCAATCCATGTTTTATTAAAGGTTGGTTCTTTCATGGTTATGTGTAGACTATTTTGAAGACGAGATTGGAGAATGCAATATAGACTTTAATCTTTAAATAAACAGATAGAACGAGATAGAACACATGCATTCCAAATTAACCTTATCGACCGACAAACAGGACACAACTCAATGGCTTCAAAACTCAGGACAGGTGAGGATTACAGGTGGACTGGGTAACTTATTAACTAAACAAGAACAGAAACATGACAAAATTAGGAAAACCGGAAACATGAAAACGAAAGCAAAACTAAACAGTGGGAAAAAAAACTGCATGAGTGACAAATATTGAGATATTAAAATACCTATATTGCAGTATACAATATGACATATGTACTGAAAACGATTAAGCTTGTCATGAAATCAAAAATGACCCTACTTAATTTATTTAGTGCACTACTTACTTTTTTTAGTCGGCATTAATGCACGTTTGTAATTCTTGTGATGAACAATTAAACTGTGCAAGTCAATACACTGAAAAAAACAAAAACAAATGAACAAACAGAAAAACATTGCTCTCTGAAACCACCTCTCGCCATCTGATATTTCATTACTAAAACATAAGTCAGTAAGGTTTTTAGAGCTTTATATATGAAAACTCTTTTGTTTTTGAAAAGTAACTAGTAACTAGTACTCAGAGTTCTTTTTGGGAAGAGTAATTTGTACTTTTACTTAAGTACTGTTTTGACACCGGTTCTTTTACTTTGTAATTGAGTATTATTTCAGCAATGTAGCAGTAGTTGTAATTGAGTACAAATTATAAGCACTCTTTCCACCACTGATGATCAAGGGTAATTTTTTTGAGGACACCAATGTAAAGTACACAATTAGAAACCTGTCATCCCCAGATATCGCATGTGTCTGCAAGAAAGAATGTTTCATCTGGAAAGCATCTGTACAAACATCTGATCTACGTCTTTAGGGATAGTTCATCCAAGAATAACACTGTCATGAATTACTCACCCTCATGTTGTTCCAAACCGGTAAGACCTTTGCTCATCTTCAGAACACAAGTTAAGATATTTTTGATGATATCCAAAACTTTCTAACCCTGCATAGACAGCAACGCGACTGACACTTTCAAGACCCAGAAACGTAGTAAGGACATAGTCCATAAAAAAGGCCATGTGACATCAGATGTGCAGCATTAATTTTATTAAGCTGCGACAATACATTTTGTGAGCAAATAGTGCTATGATGTAGGAGATTGTGTTCTGATAAGAAACCTAAATGGATCACAACTTGTTTGCCAGAGGAATGCACATGCATGCTTCACAGTGCTTTTGTGAACATGGGTGGAAGACTGACAATCGAAAATGGGGTGGAATAGGAGAAATTGTTATAAAATTAATGTTAAACCACTAACGTCACATCCTGATCCTTACTACCTTTCTAAGGGCTTGAACATGGTAGGTATATTGCTGTCAGGGTCAGAAAACTCTTGGATTAAATGAAAAGATTTTCCTTAAATTTTCAGGCTTGAATATATTTTTAAACAACTGAAAATTGGCCATCGTTCACTAAATTTATAAAGTTGCACAAATCCCAACAAACTCAAGAAGAAACGTGTGTTGTTGCTGGGAAACGAGTTGTAAATATCTGTAAATATCCACTAATTTGGATGGGTGTAACACTGTTAAATTAATGAATAAACATAATTGCACTACAAGATAGAAATCATAATTGTCATTTATTTCTCATTATGTTTTTTTTACGGATATTTATACAGATTTTGTTTGGGGCTGCTATTCTTTCCTACACATCCAAAACAATCTGGAGCCAAGTAAATAATAAGTAAATACTTCAAGTAAGTAAATTATACACAGAAAGCATGCAATGTGACAGTAGGACACGGACAAGTTAGAAGCACTTGCTGATTGACTAAAGACTGGACGTTTAATGACCAGAGACTTTAAAGTCTTTACTCAATGACTGCACTGTTTCAGTTCCATCTTTCTGTCAAAACCAATTACTTTTGCACAGCTATATATCCTGTCAGTCATATTTCCTCACATGTAATCAGTGTGAATGCACATTTGCTTTTATTTTTATAGCTTATCATTTATTCACTGTGTTCTCAATGAATCCTGTTCTTTCTCGTGGAGTGAGTGGTCTTATGTCTCATGCAAAAACATAATCAAAATGCAAATGAAGAGTGAAAACTAATAACCAAAGACAAATATCAAGCATGTTTGGGGAACAGGGGGCAGGGGAGGGAGGCTGTCACACACAAATAAATCATATGGAGAAGCCAATAAACCTCTGCAGAACGAGTATGAATGCTTTCTTGTGCCACGAAATATTAGGCTGTGCAAGTAATCCGTACAGACGACGGACGCCTGGAATGCGAAGCTGAATCGATGGCCAACTCGTGTCAAGCCGTCAGCTCCGCTGGCCCGAGAGACCGGTGTGTGTGATTGATGAGCGGGAAGCGCGAGGAGACCTGCGCAGAATTAATGCCGCATGCACTATAAGTGCGCATGCGCTGATTTCCTTGCTGGACCTAAAGAAAGATTGGTAACCCTTTAGAATAGGGAACACTTATACACTACTAAGACATTTGCCCATAATATATTCCTAATTTGCTGCGTATTAATAGTTAGTAGTTGTTAAGTTAAAACGTATAATTTTTGTTATGGTTACGCCTATTGTTTACACTTCCACCCTTGAAAACAGAGACTTTCGAAAATACTGCAGATCCCTTTTTTAGTTTGAAAACACTGGGGTTAGTTTCAGTGTAAATGAAAACGTTGCTCTATGTATCGTTGATGATCGTGTAAGCAATAACATCATGCTTGTTGCTGTACCCATAGATATGTGTTGATAAATTCCCAGTTCGATTGTTTAAAGCACCCAGACGTGTGCCTTGATATAGATTATACATATCTATAAAGTATCTCTTTACCTTATACATATACATGTCCATGTTTTAGGTTATGTAGTGCAGTTGGTTTCTACCGAGCCCGCAGCGTCAACTGCAGGAGAAAATAAACCAATCCAATGCAACGAATTTGCAATTCGTTCCCTCCGTTTATAAAACGTTCCCACAAATTCTTAAACTGTTCCCTCGGTTTAACAAATAGTGGCCATGGATTAATGAATTTCCAATCCGTGCACTCAAATTTTGTATACCGAATGTTCGGTTTTTAAATCCGTACCCACAGATTCAGAATCTGTGCACACACTTTTGCAAGCTGTTCCAACAGGACTTTACACTGTGCTCATGGATTTGTGTATTACAATATACAATTAGATTGATTAATATGTACCTGGGAGTTTGCTATTCTCCTAAAATGAATCCAATGAGTAAAGCATGCACATTATTTGCTTTATATTCTTTTTTACCTTCTCCTCTCGAAACACTGACAGAGTCTATATTTTTTTAGAAAATTAAGAAAATCCTCCATTTTATAAAATAAACAATACAAAGAATCCAGGTGGCTGGTTGAATCTGCCGGCAAATACTGGGGGCGGGGCCACAAATCCATGAGTACAGTTTACAGTCCCGTGGGAACAGATTGCGAAAGCGTGCGCACGGATTTTGAATTTGTTGGTACGGATTCACAAACCGAACGTTCGGTTTACAAACTTTGAGCGCACGGATTGGAAATTCGTGGGTACTTTTTATTCATCCGTGGGCACAATTTGTTAAACCGAGGGAACAGTTTAAGAATTCCTGGGTACGGTTTATAAACTGAGGGAGCGAATTGCAAATCCGTCGCCATGGATCTTTTTTTTTTTTATCCTGCAGGTGATGCTGCGGGCTTCATATGTCATCCTGTTGTTTGGGGAGCAAGAGATTACTGTTTATAAAGCTTTAAATATGCTATTAATTTCAGGAGGCCTTTATTAACACAGCGAGGCTCTTTTTTTATGATGAATGCATGCACTTTATTGGACTTCTGTTGAATTATTAGTTCTATAATCAGCTGTAAATTCCATCAGGTGCGTGATTTCACATTGAGAAGCATTTACAACGCAGAGCCGTTGTTTACTTACGAGCTGCACGAAATCACACTGATAAGGAACGCAGATTTGCACAGCTCAACAGTGAACAGCGGCTCTGCGTAGTAAATGCGGCTCATGCACCTGGTGGAACTTACAGCTGATTATAGACCCGCCTTTACTGACGAGGTGTGCATTACATATCGCACAATGATCATCTTAAATATTAAATATTAACAGCTTTACACTGCCATTTATAAAGCTTAAAAGGACATATCAATCCGATTGTATTTATCTGAAATAAGAAAGTCATATAATATTAGGAAGGCTTGAGGGTGAGTAAATCATGGGGTATTTTTTCATCTTTCGATGAACTGCCCCTTTAACCAATGGATTAAGATCCATTTGAACTTGGTTAAAGCAGTATTACACAGGGGTCACTTTTAACCCAGGAGACTTGCTTACACAGCATTACCCTGAATTGAGGTGTAAATGTATTTGTCAAGATAACCTGAGATTATGTTTGTCTTGGATTTAAGAAATGACCCAGGGATAAAATGTGTGAAAAGGGCAATATGTTGCATGATAACTCTAACTAGTCTGATATTTTAGTAGACAACTACTACTTTAGTTGACAACGAATGTTGACCTGTTAATTAGAACATACTGTATGTATTAGTCTTCATAATTTGACCTTTCATCATTGCAATATCCAACAGACTTGACTTGTGCTGCGCACGATACTGCATGCCTAATGACTAAAGTTGTTCAAATACTGCAATCTGTATATATATATACTGCAAAGCAAGTGAAGGGCTAAACAAAACAAAAAGCTCCTCACAAGGGAGAGTTTGTGGACAGACATCGTGTATGTTTGCTGTGCAAATGTTAGCTTTAATAATTAAGTGCAACACTTTTCCACAAGCACATTTTTCCCTTTCTGCCATTTTCATAGTCAGTCACCCGTATTCTGACAAAACTGCACAATGCAAACCTTCACTAATCATGCGAAATCATTCGCGTGGCTTCATTCCGTTTGTATAGTGCTTCAGTATAAGGTTTATGAGACGCTAGATGTCCATGTAAGAGTAAATAACATTTTCCAGCTTGTTTCCTTTAATGTTCTTAGGGTTAAGAAAACCATGAGTGTGAGTTTTTCATGTCAAGGATAACCCACAGTGGAACGGAGATTTGAATGATCATCCCTCGTCTCTCTTTCTGTCTCCTTCATAAGTGAAAGACTCTCCTGAGAGAGCATGGCCCGGGTTCCTCACACATCAGATGAGTTACCTGTTTATGAGTGTTATTTTCTGTACCGCATACTCTCTTGAGCAAATGTTACATGTATCTATTCAGTTTGTTGTTTCTGATTTCGAGCCATATTTAGCTTTTTACTTAACTGCACAAAATGAGCATTCTTGTACCCTATGCATGCACATTCTTACATCACGCAGACCTTTAAGCACCAACATACACATTTATAGATAACGCTTCCAAAGGATTTCTTTTTGGCCTTCGAGCGAATTCCTGAGGTTCCTGAAGTGTTGCTGATTGTATCTGTGGGATGAAACAATGGTCTTCAGAAAATGAAAACCGCAGCACATCCCACACACTTCTCTGGCTTTTATGTAAGAGTTGATCAGGTGGGGACGGCACTCTTATTTTTATTCTTGGTTTCATATCTTTCCTACTACCTTGTTGAGATCTCTTTTATTCTCTTGCGCTGATTACTGATAATACGTTTGAATGCAAAGGTCAGTCCCAAACAAACAAGTCTCTGCCAAAACCAGAGCTACTCACTAGTAAACACTTTATTGTGGACCGTTAAGGATGCTTGAAATCTGTAGAGATAATTTCTTCATCTGTAAAGCAGGTCTGAACAAGCACAATCAGAAAAGAAAGCAAGAGAGGGAGTTTTGCTTCCAAATCAACTAACGTATGGCTATATGCTTATAATAATCTGTTGAATTTGTAGATATTGCCTTTGCAGGGAGCTCACTAGGTTTTGGAACGTAGCCAAAGTGATACCAGCTATATGGTTTAATAGATTCAAAAAAGAATCTGGAGTGTATTTCCGAAATTTATTCAGATAAAATGATTCAAAAGCACAATGTTTATACTGAAATCATCTGAAACAAAATTTGAATGGAGTTGAGATAATGAGGATTAGTTCATTGCAGAAGCTTAACTGAATAATGAAAGATCAGTGAGACGACACTAAAGCTGAATCCTGTCGTTTATTTGCTGAGGTAAATCCACCAGTTATCGCTCCGGAAGCTTTCACTGATTTACCTTAGATCAAGCGCTCCGGTTTGTACAAGACTTGAGTCTGAGATTAAAATACTGTGCTAGTAAAGGGCAAGATGATCTCTTTAAAAGACTGTTGAAGCAAACACAAGTTTGTCATGTACATTCAAACTTCTCTTTTTTCCAGTTTCATATCCAGCAGAGTAGGGGAGATGCCAAGAGCAAAATCTACCCGGACATCAGAATTTCCCAGGAAGATAAAGAGCTTTTTGTGTGAGTAATATTTTAAGGATGGGGGAAAGACGGGACTTTGACATGCGTATATGCACACACACACACACACACACACACACACAGAGAATCATAAAACTGAAACATTGTGAACCACAGTCTTTAGAAAATTAAGATATACTGCGAAGAGCTGCTTTTGAATAGGAATCATTTAAAGATGCAAGCTTACTTGTATGCAATCTTTAACTGAACAGTTTATCTAAAACATTTACATTTAGTTATTCAGCAGATGCTTTTATCCAAAGCGATAAATGAGGATAATAGAAGTAATCAAAATCAACAAAAGAGCAATAATAGACTAAAATTTTGTTCCAACCCAGTATTATTTCACATGTAACAGACACAGAAAAAAAAGACCAATCACAAACACTATTTGATTTCCGGTTGAATATTGTGTGAGTTTGAATCAATATTTAAAATATATTCAGTTAAATTATTCAATAGTATAAAGCTTATGCTAAAATAGTTCACTTACAATCTTTCATGATTTAATCACCCTCGTTTTGTTCCAACACTGCATATTTTTTCCTAATTTTGGGCTATTAGTCAAGGCTGATTTGATAAAGATAATAAAAGTAAAACATTAAAACATAAAGGTAAAAAAGCAAACTTAAATATATTAAAAGCTACGGGTTTAAAGCTGTTGTATGAAATCAGAAACATATATATGTTAGGGCTGTCAAAAATACAGCATTAACGATGTTAATTATTTTTTGTCGTTAATTACGTCAATTTATTGAACAAATTTCAAGCAGTGTGACAAATTATTTGACAGGAAAGTAGGACAACAATTACCTCGGAGTAACTGCACATTGCATCCCTGACACGTGGGAACTGAAGTCTTTTGCTCTGACTATAATAAAAACTGAGGAGCGTCAATTTGCAGAGGCTGTCCCTGTCTGTTCCACGTAACGTTAAGTGGGACATCGAGGGCAAAACGACAACACGCCAAGCAGCGTGTATGCAGAGCAGGAGCATTGTGCGCTGAATGTGCTAGCAAATACCTCTAATTTTATTCATTTAACAGCCCTTTGTAGTTTGGGCAAAAACTCGTTTTAGTGATTTGTTTATATGTGTTTTATTTTTCATATGGTGTGTGTAAAACACGAAAATGCAATCAATTACACGATTTTATCTTAAAATCTGTTACTTTTCATGTAAACCGTGCCAGTTTAGATCAAAAACAATGTACTTTATTCAGCATAAGCGGTGCAGCAAAAATAAACTCCCCACCCGAAACTATACTTCGCACTGTCGCGCTGCAGTGTGAAACTGGAGTCTTGCTGAAGGTCAGGCTAAAGATAAAAGAGTGTTCTCATTGCAAAGACAAATATTATGTTATCTAGTATGTTTCAGTTTGATTTAAACCACCATTATTTAGCCGAGTTAATAAACAGACATAATATGAAAATTATGTATCTGTGTTCTGTTATTTATCTTTTTGTATCCTGGTTAGGATTGAGGTGTAGTTGCAAACAGTGATTAATCATAATTAATCCACAGAAAATTCTGATTAATTTGATTAAATATTTTAGTCATTTGACAGCCCTAATATTTATATATATATATACTGCCGTGCAAAGGCAAAAGGCCGTAACTTCGATTTTAGTCGAAATTGAGTTATTGATATTTTTAGAATATTCAACA
>JAUCMT010000024.1:15947722-15967686 GCA_032357475.1 Enteromius thamalakanensis | reverse complement strand
CCACATCTGAACAATATAAAACACACACAGACAATAAAAGCGCAGTCACAGGTATTTATTTCAAAAACTGACCATAAACAGTAAAAAAAAACATTAAAAACAAGTTGCATTTCAAGTCCTTCTGAAGCCATACCATGTCTTTTATGCGAAGAAGAGAGTAAAATATAAGGTTTTAATCGCTGAAATTACCCCGCTCTGTTAACGCGTTGACTCTAATTCAAAAGACTCTCTCGTCCTGTAGAATGACGCAAATCACAGCAGACACACAAGAGCCAATAACATTTCACAACCGCATGACGCGATCGGTCACGAGACTCGCGAGAGCCAATAGAATTTTACAACCAAGTCTGATGTAAAGATTATCCAGGCGGCATTTTTCAAATTTGGGCAAAGCAGCTGCTGCCTGCTGCTTATAAAGTGGAGTAATTCTACCTCTGCAAGAACAGCCAGGTCCTAAGTTAAGTTTTCTTATTAAAAGAACCTGATACTTATTATTCAAACATGAGTTTTGAGCAGTGAAGGATAGTGCTTGTTGTTTGTCTTTACTCCGATCACAAATGCAGACATGGTGTTATGTTTAAGAGGTGCAATGTAAAGTGATGCGTAAAAAGACTAAATCATGATAATAGGTAATTTTGTCTCCACTGGATGCAACAAATTATTTGTAATGCGTTATGGTAAAGGGCATAATATTTTGGCCAATCACAGTGCACTGGATGGCTAGCCAATCAGAGCACACCTGGCTTCTTTGGAACAATGAGTTATGTACAAATCCACCTTTTTCAGGAAGTGGGTCTTAGAGGACAAACAATAATGTACATTATGTACAAAATAATGTGCTTTAAACCGCGTAAACACATTGCATTACACCAAATAAAGTTCTTTATAGCAACATCATATGACTCTTTTAAAAGGGCACATAGGATGAATATAGAGAGGCAGTTTTCACTGCTTTAGGATAAATCAAAAGTTCTTGTTTCAATATTCTAGTCTAGCTCAACTTTAAATGAATGTTTAGGTTAAGTTAGAAGGGAACACAAATTAACTGTTATATTTTGATATATTCTTTGATATAGTCAAACAATTAAAAGAACATATCTTTAAAACAGAAAGTCACTTACAAAATGAGATTAGAAAAATTTTTTGTTTAAAATTGATCTACAATATTTTATGGTCAGGCAGCAGCTGTGCTGTCTTTAAAATTCTGAATTAGACATCTTTAAAGCGTCAACAATGGATCTCCTTTATTATATTCCTGCAGTGTTAAAACTAGTTCAGTACCAGTGCATCATCTAACCTCAAAGATTCAGCACCAGGGGCCTTATTTATAAAATGTTGCGAAGAAACCATCATACATTTGTTCATTTGATCATTTCTCAGATATGTGGACGTGCAACGTATATACATATACGACCGGATAACATGGCTTCTCCTTCCTGTGTGAAATCTATGAATCGTAAATGACAGTGATCAGTAAAAACAGTGAGCAGTAAAAATAGCAGTAGATATCATTAAGATATCCACTTATAATTCATGTTTGTTTGTTTTTCCTCTTTTAATCCCACATGCATATTCAATATTATTACACACTCTCACAATAACAAGAATACAACATATTATAAAAGACTTCTTTATTTCTAATCAATCATGAAGCAATTTCAACAAAATGATTTGTCTACCATTTCATGTGTGGAATAGGACTACAATCAGTAATAATTCCAAGCTCAGGCAGTAGTTGGGATTTTGGTGTAAAAACTAAATCGAGGCGTCTAAAAAACTCTGTTTAGATACAAGCTACCCAGAAATTAGCCAAAGACAAATAAAAAATGTAACAACAAAGATGGCCTTGACAAATGCAACATGTAATACAACTTGTACAACTTAGAAAAGTATACGTATTTTAGACTCACAAAGGACACATACATTGTATGTGTTAAATTATTATTATTATTTTTGTTGTTTGTTGTAAGGACATAAAAATGCTAACTACATCATTCACATATTCAGCAGTCTGTTTAAATACCTTATTTTTCTACAAAGTGAATTTACATTGTTTTAAAGTACAAAGTGCAAAGACTATGGTTTCCATCGTCGTTTTGGTGGGGGCAGGATCTGCGGGACGGGAGCGGGAACAATCGCAGCAGCCACTTCAACCTTGCTTCTTTGACAGGTTCTGGAGAAAGTCAGTGACAGAATGAGGAAAATGCGATTTGAATTTCTAAATGCAATTGTCGACTTGCATTAGTAATTGGTTTCAATCTACTGCTCTGTAAAAAAAAAAGAGAAAGGCTGGAATGCATGTTGTGAATGTTAACAGCCACTGACATTAACTCACCAGTTTACTAGATGTTGTGCCTTCACCTGTTTTTGCCCCTGAGGAAAAAAGCAATGAGAATGTTTTACAAGCCTGTTCCCCATTACATGACGGCAATATGGGTTATTTCTGAGAAAGTTATTAAACAAATGCAAGCGCATGGTCATTAAAACGACCACACAGTCTTCAAACATTCTCAGGCAGAACCTACAATAGGTAGAGCTCAGTATCTTCCTCATCCAATCAAAAAACACAACAGAGTTTAGGCTGCTCATAAGAAAATTTCATGATAAAACTGAAAAACATGCCTGTTTAAATTTGAATAAGCTAATTATTTGAAAGCAATTGACTATTTTTAGTTCTACAGGACTTCAAACAAATTGCATCATACTGATTGAAATTCCAAAACTTTTTGTAACTGAACTTTTTAAAAATCTAAGAATTTATAACAATTCTTAAAATAACGTTCTATTCAAAAAGAATCATAAAAAGGATGGTAACAGTTTTTTTTACTGTTACACCTATTAGTTGTTTATTAGCAGGTCTGTTACTAGAATATTACCCATTTATTAGTGCCAATTAAGCACATATTAATGCCTTGTTCCACATCTTAACAACTAACTTACTAACTATTAATAAGCAGCAAATTAAGAATTTATTGAGGGAAAAGTCTAACAAGTGTTATTTTGTCACCAAAAGGATTTAACAAAAATAAATCAATTAAATGAAATAAAATACAGGCTGATAATAATTAGAAATGTTTCTTGAGCAGCAAATAAGCATATTATAATGATTTTTTTAATGACCATGTGTCACTGAAGACTGGAGTTATTGCAATTCAGCTTTGAATAATAAATAAATAAATTATGCTGTAAAACATACAACGGTTATTGTAAATTATGAAACATTTCACAATTTTACTGTTTTTGAGATTTGCAAGAACACTAAAAAGCTGTAACGGCCCCAGACTTCAGAATAGTTGTGTATTTTGCATTAAAGGTGCATTTTCTGGAGCATCACTTTTTTCACTCTACCGTTTCAAGTCAAATCATTCGCACTGTTCTCTGACTAACGCTTGTACAGTAGATGTCATTATTTCTCGGGCACCCATCAGGAAACAGAGAGACTCACCCTCTTCCTTAGTGACACCAAGACAGCCCATCAGTTCCTGCAGAGACAGGGCTTTATCGTTGCTGATGTCGCAGTACTCCACAAACTTCTTCACACACTTCTTGGGTTTGGATTTCTTGCGCAGTAAACGCTTGAACGGTTTGATTTCTTTCTTTCCGATGTCGCCGCTGGAATTCTTGTCAAGCTGACTGAAATACCAGTGCACAACTCGCTCTTCCAGAGTATGACTCGGGTCTGGCTCCACCATCCTGAATGAAGGAAAAATCAAACACTCAACATGTTTATATGGACTTTATTTTCCAGTTCAATGCCTGTGAATCATATACTGTATATACATATTAAATGAAGCTTCCATTTGCTGCCTTTTGAGAGTAGGGGCCTGAATAGCAACATCAATAATTCTATTCAGCTAATGAACTAAGAAAATATTTTTACGCCACACTGTAGACAGGGTGAGTTCAATTCAAGAACCGGTCCATTGCATGCACATTTGTCATTTCTCTTTTTTGCTTACCTGCCGACAGCGGCCGGGTCAGTTACTGCATGGACCATGTCTGTGGACAATGCGTCCAACACGCTGGTCAGGAATTCTGTCTTCTTCTCTCCTGGACATCCTGAAACATTGAGAGATTCGAATGTTATGAAGAGAGTTAAGCTCTTAAAAATAATTGTTTAAACAAAAAATCATTTGAGAGTCCCCAAGTTGAACGTTTTTAAGAAAATGTTTGAAACTTTTATCCAAGGTATTGATACAAAATGTTCCCAAATGTCCTGAACTATGTATACTAAATATTTCCCAGTAACATGTACTTGTTAATATTTTGATATTACAAGCAAAATTCATAGTTTGTCATTGGAAAACACAGAAAGCCCTCAATAAAAACTCTAATATTGTCAAGGGAACACCTGTAAAGCTTTTCAAAATATGGAATCACTTTATAGGATTTTTTAAATAAGCTGATCCAAATTTTCTGTGTAACTTATACATATATATCACCTGATATTAATGTACTTTTGTTTTGTATGAGCATGTGCATGTAATTATATTTTTGTAATTTCCCCCTTTGCCCTTTTTGTCTTATTATAATGTTGAAAAACTTTAGTTGATGCTTAACAAAATCCCACGAGAAACAAAGTTTAAAATAACACAAGGCTTCCTTTCATGTGTCATTTTACCTTCAGGTTATCAGTACACACAGCTTTGAGACCTCATAAACAGCTGTTGTGACTGAATTAGCTCATTTAACTCTGCTGCTCTGGTCTTAATTACTGCACTATATGTTATACCTGAGCTATACTGTATGTCTGTCCAATAAAGACTATGCATTCTTTGTGTTATGTAACAGGTACGTATTTTCACAGGTCACACTGAATAAAAAGAAAATAATGCTGAATACAACACTACTGACAAAACACGTCCAAACAACTACGGACCTTATTTGTTAATAATATGTTTCAGCTAGTGAATACATATAGTGCTACACACTAGTGGCTACTCAAGGTACTGGCGCTATAGGTGGCCCAATAAACACTGGAGAGATGTAAAGCTGTCAGATGTTTTTACACCAACTGCACTTAAAGATGGTGGAGAGTGGGAGAGTTAAACAACGTAATGGTTTCAGAGATTCTTCACCGCCTTGTCGTAAAAATTAGACCTCCCCTATATCCTGCCCAAGGAAGATGACAGCTGCCAATCAAACCAAAGATTTGGGTTTATGGTCACCGGTAAAAGCTTGCTGTCTGTGGGAATCGAGGCCTGTGGATGTAAGTCATAATTTACCAAAAAAATTCGAAATTATATTTTGTATAATCATAGTGGAAACGAAGCCTATAGGATCATTGCCTATACTGTCATTTTCATGACACTTAACATAGCTAATAAAAGTTTGTTTAAATGCCAACATTACTTCTTGAATGTTCTTGGCAACCGATAAGGGACTATAGTTTGATAATATTGCAAACATTATGGAAATCTTACCTTTGTATGCTCTCTAAACATTCTGAAACAAGTAGTGACATTTAAAAATATTTGAGGAACATCCAGGAAAAACATTCCATGAATGCTAACATTTTTGTGCTAATGTTTTGAGAACATTAATAAAGACCAGAAACTTTTATCAAATGTTCTATTAATGTTACGGGGGAATTTTTGTTCATAGTTCTGAGAACATTTCAATTACCTTTAGTTAAGATCCCCCAATAATCCTCATTAAAATCATGAAATAAATGAAACAATTATTGCTATGTCCTTTTCCCAAGATAACAGCTCTGAGTGTTCTCCTGTAACACCTTAAGAGTTTGGAGAACACCTGAGAAAAGAGAAAAGAAACCAGTCCTCTATCCAAAGTCACTCCAGATCCTTCAGAATACCAGCTTCATGATTGTGCTTCTCCTCTTTAGTTCACTTCACTCATTTTCTGCATGGTTCAGGTTAGAGGACTGGGACAGACATGGCAAAAGCTTGATTTTGTGCTCAGTGAACTATTGCTATAATTTCTAAGAGAGTCCATGAATTATTTATTTTTATCTGTTGGTATTTGATTGAAACCATGACGCCATGTGTCTAAACAAAATGTTCAGGACCTCCAGCAGAAATATAGACCCACAACATCAAAAATACAGCAGTATACTTCATTGTAGTACTTTTTATCCCTGTGTTCACCAAACACATCTTGAGAGTTTGCTGCTAAAAATCTGATCACCAGTCCTGTCTGACAACTGAACATGCTGGATATTGTTTTTGGATGAGCAAGGACAATTTTGAACAGCATGTGCTGATGTAGGGGCTGTTTGACTATTTGTTTAAAGGTTTTCTGACCCTGAGACTATATTTTCTGCAATTCTCCAGTTGTGCTCCTTGAAGAGTCTTTAGCCACTCAAACTGTACTCTTCACTGTGTATTAGGATGATAGAGGCACACGTCCTCTTTAAGACAGCTTCGTAACATTTTTTTGTTGATTGGAAATTCTTCATTATTTCCCTGATGGTGGAAATGGAAATGTTCACTGCTCTAGCTCTTTTCTTAAAGCCACTTCACAGATCTGTGAAGCTCAATTATATTTTGCAGCATATAATAAATATATTCTTTGGTGTTTATCATTGTGTTGATGATTAAGGGATTTGAGCTTTGTTTTCCCTCCTATATATATTTCTGTGAAACAGGAAGCCAGGGCTGGATATTTTCATGTTCATAATCACCCTGGAGTGCTCAAAATTTTACTTAGTAAAATTTACAAGTAATGAAGAATATTTCACAATAAGATTTTCTCCCCATTTAAATTGTTTTAATTCAATGATAGTTTAAAATTTTGTGATTTTTTTTAAATGAAAGATCAAAAGGATAAACAATGCAGATTTAATTTTCACAGTCACCATTGCTTAGATTTACCAAGGGTGCCAATATTAGTGGAGGGCACTGTATATATATTTATATATATATATTAGTGGTGGGTGTTATCAGTGTTAACGGGCTGCGTTAACGTGAGACTATTATCGCGCGATAAAAATATATCGCCGTTAATCTATTCACAAAGTTGTGTTGGGATCTGGGTCTATACTACCCAAGCTATGATGACTTCCACTTTGATCTTTTAGCGCGGATGTATACCTAGCCAAACTGCACGGTAGCCCTATTCGGACGGGACTAGTTTTCTAAACTACTGTACGTGTGAGCTTTGATTCTTATCACCTGTCGTCTGTGATTTTCATGTACTATTTCTGACGGGACTAACACCTCCTTGTTTATTACAGAGGTGAGAGGGTGTGTTTTGTACATCAGGGCATCACAGAGATCACATGCTCTGTACGCGTGCATTGCTATAGTCCTTCAGAATGATTACAATTAGTATAATCACAAATACCATGGTGAAGCTAAATGGTGAGTATAGCAAAACCATACTAATGTGTGGTTACTTTAGTTACTTTAGTTAACTATTCTGATTTTTATTTGTAGTAAACCCATGTTTAATTTTGATAATTAAAACATATGTAACCGAGAAATGAACGTGAGTAATCTTACCTGATACTGATATTACAGTCTTCACAGTTTATGTGATCTGGCTCTTTATTTGTATGTATTTATTTATGTGATATATCAAAATATATTAAACGTGTGTGTGGTAAGAGCATCTACGGCATATCGTGTTGCCCAAAACACAGAAGGAAACACGCTGTAAAAAATAATATCAAAGACACCGCATTCAGACTCTAGAATTATCACAGAGGTTGTGATAGAAAAACACAGACATGGCAGATTCGGATGAGACTAAAATCACCAAGTACGTCTGTGAAATAAAACATTCTCTAACGACCCCCTGTAAAACTAGTCCCATCCCAATAGGGCTTTACTTTTAGTCATGATTTAGGTAGCACACATATTCTTAATGCCTTTGGCAGAATTCAAATGAGCCGTTTTAATCTAGATTTAAAAAAATGCATCTATGCCCACCCCTAATATATATTTATTTATTGTGTGTGTGTGTGTGTGTGTGTGTGTGCCAGTAGCATTCTTTTCAGTATATGTAGTTTACAGTAAGTATTTAATTTCAGCAAATGTGTGTCCTTTACATTCAGTAGCTTGTTTTATGTATATTTGTACATTTGTGCACATATGCACACACCCTGCTCTTTAGATGTTAAGTGTTGGCTGTTGAAAAACCAAGGGGGTTTAACACACTCCTATCTATTCTTTCTTATATCCATCTATCTGTCCAAATAAAGCAAGATAAAGAAAGGGAAAGTGTGTCTGTGTGTGTGTTTTCAAGGAGGAGTCTTCACATGCTGGTCTGTTTATGGTCAAGCCCAGAGGCAACAGATTCTCTGGTGTAAGAAGTAAAGGCATGCCGAGGTCCTCGTGAACAGGTGTGTGTGAGAGCGAGCGTGATCAGGTAAACAGACGGCCTCACACGAGAGAAAAGAGAGGGGAAAATGACTTTTAAACATGTGCAGGTATGTGAGCGAGTGTTGCGTTGAGTTTCTGCTCCTCACTGAGACCAGAGCCCATAAAACCTCCGTGCCACCTGTTCATACGAGGAACGGCATTCTTCTCGCTTTTTCAATAAAAACAACTATCATTTAGTGTAGTCTAGACACTCGATACCAAACATTTCTGACCTTTAAAAATCTTTTACGTTAGTCAGAAAATGCCATTTTTGTTTCATTTTAATATGAATTTAAAGAGTTTAAACAGCATTGCTTCAGTGAGTAAAGAAAATGCAGCTTAAATGTGATTGTCTAATACAAGGCTGTTTGAAAAAAAATCTCCAGTTTTATGATATCTAATACAGTATGTATGTGCTTAGCAATCCAATGCTGCACCAAAGACATTTTCGTTGGCCAAAGTAAACATTTTTTACACTTTATTTTACAAGATTAAATACATCAGCAATAGCCCTAATGTCCCCCCCACCCACTTAAAGCTGCAGTCCGTAACTTTTTTGTGTTCAAAATTGAAAACACTATTAATTAAAAGTGAGTACACTATGAATTAATTTTCCAAAACGTGTTTTTGGCTTTTCCTTAAAGATATTTTGAAGAAAGTTTGTAATCAGGCTGTTTTTGGTCACCATTGACTCCCATAGTATTTTTTTCCCTGTGGAAGTCAATGGTAAACCAAAACTGCCTGATTGCAAACTTTCTTCAAAATGTCTTCCTTTATGTTTGGGAGAACAAAGAAATTCATACAGGTTTGGAATTACTTGAGGGTGAGTAAATGATGGCAGAATTTTTATTTTCGGGTGAACTATTAAACCGGCAGATCCCGCATTTTACAACATTTCAGCGTTACTTAGAATCTTGCAGCTTGTGGAACTTACATAAAAACTCTCAAGTTGTAACAGAGTCATGAGAATTGCGGTATTGGCTGTGGATTGTGGACGTTTCGCTGCCAGCAGCCGCCGGCCCCCATCAACCCTCCTTCTATACCACAATTAACCAGCCGTGACCAGAGAGCTGCTCACACAGGAGCACCTGTACACATGCTGCTGGCAACCGAACGTCCACATACACACACACACATACACACACACCTGAGGAACAGAGGATTATTCATTAACATATTGAGATAGTGGCATTTTCACCAGTGTGCATATGGCAAAGCCTAGCAGAGGAGAATAAGACTAACATTAGTGTGTTTACTTACTATGCAATATAGATTCATATCACTTTGATATAAGTTTATACAATATTAACCTGTTAAAAAACTAAAAACAGGGGTGCGTTTGAAATAATTCCAGAAATTTTAGGTGCATTGTGTACTATCCGCTAAGAAAAACTGTCTATTACGAAATACGTATTTCTTTGTGTGTCATTATTTAGTTTGACACATTATTTAGTTTTTACTGACTTTAATATCACTTTCCAATATGTTTCCATATTCCTTGTACATCAGTGTAATCTATAATTCCCTCTGATTTTAGGCATTGCTCATGGGTAAGGTTAGGTTTAGGTGTAGACATATGGTCAATATTTTATTTTTGCATTAAAATGTTGTTCCAAAGGTCAACAAAATATGGTAAACTTGGCAAAATCAGAACATGGGAGCAAGGATTTGATAAATTCAGTGATTTTTTTTCCTGGTGGTTGTTTTTGTCATTCTAAAATGTTCCGGTTAGTATAAAATTAATAAGATAAGACTGTCACTCCCATGCTGAGCACTTATTTATGAATCCCTTCACCTTTGAAGACATTTCCAAAAGGAGGTGTTGTTTGATTCCAAAAAAATATAGCCAAGCAACACCCACACATTCTCACACCTCACACACTGTTGCAAAAGCCTGTTTCACCTCTTAATCTTAATTAAAGTAGGTGGATAACCCTATTAATCAAAGTCTGACCAGGGTTACTACACATTCTGTTATTTGGGACAAACCTCAAAAGCATTTCTCAACACTTTAATAACCATACTATTTATATAATAATAATAACGGTAGATGCCAGAGTACTATCACCACTAATAACATTGCACCACCAATTTTTTAAGGGTGGGCATTAGGTCAGAGCAATACTATAAAAATAAAATATGTATTAATTTAGTCTAAAATGAACTAATTTGAATAATCCAGAAGTGAAGTTTAAAGATGATATAGTAGTACAATCTTTAAAATCTTAATAGTAATGTTCACATTGTTGGACATTTTGTGGTCATAAAGACTCTGATGCTCACGAATACTACATTTATCGTGAAATGTTATTATAATTTTAAATATTTGCTTTCTATTTAAATATATTTTAAAATGTAATTTATTTCTGTGATAGAAATGCTTTTTTATAATTTTCTAATACGTCGTCTTTCTAATATAATTATTTTCTGATTAAGAAATATTTTTTATTACCAATATTGAAAACATTTATTGTGTGTGTGTGTGTGTGTGTGTACAGGTTTTTATATCCTCGTGGGGACCAATTGTGTAATTGTGGTATAGAAGGAGGGTTGATGGGGGCCGGCGGCTGCTGGCAGCGAAACGTCCACAATCCACGGCCAATACCGCAATTCTCATGACTCTGTTACAACTTGAGAGTTTTTATGTAAGTTCCACAAATTCTAAAAATGCAGCAAGTTTCCTGTAAGGGGTAGGTTTAGGTGTAGGGTCAGTGTAGGACAATACCACATACAGTCTGTACAGTAGAAACACCATTAAACCTATGGACAGTCCCCACAAGGATACCAAACCAGACGTGTGTGTGTGTGTGTGTGTGTGTGTGTGTGGAAGCAGTGAACATTTTTCAGGATCTTTAAATTAAATTATTTATTGAAAATTATTTATTTATTTTTTTTACACAAATTAATTGTCTAAATTAATGTGTGTAATATAAAACAAAATCTAGATCCAAACTTTTGTATATATTTTTATGCAA
Source organism: Enteromius thamalakanensis (assembly GCA_032357475.1). Lineage (NCBI taxonomy): Eukaryota > Metazoa > Chordata > Actinopteri > Cypriniformes > Cyprinidae > Enteromius > Enteromius thamalakanensis. Next base: position 15,956,387 of record JAUCMT010000024.1, on the reverse strand, counting down.
AATAATCATATATCACCATAGTCCACGCCCAGGGATGGTATATTATACCTCCTAATAATTTAAGTCTAATCAACTACTTTCCTGCTGGAAATGGAAGTCACTCCCTTGTTTCCTTTTTGCAGTTTTTTTATCTTTGCTCTCTACTCCTTTTTCCTCTGTTCTTCGTCACAGCCACTCCCCCACACTCATCCCTCCTTGTCATCCTCCTAGGCTCGTGCTATCTATTGTAATCTATCTTTTCTACCTCCCCTTTCCTCACTGAGATGATCTGTTAACATCTGTCGTCTATGCGGACCGCAGGGTCGTGGGAAACCAGGAGATGGTTTTAGACTCTAGATGTCACACACATACCTGAGCAACACAAGCAAAAACATTTTTTTTTTTTTTGCATTTCACATGCATGAAAAGTAATATCAAACTCAAATTGCAAAATGCCCCAAACAACATGCTGTGCACCTATATTATATAAGAACTTCCTTGAGGTCTTCTTTGGTAAAAAGGTGTTGTTTTTCATTTTCGCAGCTTTGTTTCTAGTCCTATTTTGAAGTAACTCTCTAGCAAGCCTTGCACAGAATTTTCGCATCTGCTCATAAGAACACAGTTCAGCTCACCCTGCAGGTGTCTGCTCCTGTAATGGTCCTTTGGTTTGTTTGGATGGGCTCTGGCGTTTCCATCGCATTTTGGCTGTTCGAATCTACAGCAAGAAAGAGAAAACACAGAGCAGGAATGAGAGTGAATACAAAGCATTATTGTTTACACAGTGATGGGTCCAACAGCTAAAACATTTCACCAATGCTAAGAAAAATGTTTTCCTTTTTAAATAGCACGAAGACCAATATAGCATAATATTGTTGAATACTACAGATTAACCTTTCTTCACCAATGTGAACAATAACGATACGTACAATGTGCATATATAAGATATGCAAAATAATGTAACTGTTTAATCGGTCTATAAATTATTTGATCATTCATTCTATCCATCTGTCTACATACAAGTTACACAGAGAGAAAGAGAGAGAGAGTATATAACTTTTACTCAAAACACTTAAAACTAAGCATAGTTCAACTCAGGAGGCTTTCTGTATATAGATGTGTGGAGGATCATAATCTGATATTTTGTAACTGGATATGCTCCTGTTGAAGAGTTTTTGATCACCTTATCTATTCACAACAACTGCACTAAAATGCAATCACTAGAAGGACAGCTCAGCGATGCAGGGATGGAGTGAAAGACAATGAGTAAACAAACAAAGAAAAAGTTAGAAGTGTAAAACATTCATGACCCATTTAGGAGAGTAAATGTGTTCCAATCATTGCCAGGTGAGCTGCCTAAATAACAGAGAGAGAGAGAGAGTGAGAGAGAGAGAGGCTGATGGGAAGGTAGCACTTCCATACATGCTCTAATGCGGTGTTTGGCACACTGCCTGAGGCTTTGTTAACTCAATACCACATTCAGTGATGGTCAGAAATCCACAGCACCGCTCCATAACACTCCTGCGGCTCATTAAATGTGCCCCTGAATACAGAGAGTGTCACTGACCCCTGGCAAACACACTCACAACGTTTTGTCATTCTGACAAGTTTCTTGATCAGATTTGGGCCGGTTGAGAAGCCCACCTGTTAGCAAATGAGTATTTAATCTGAATAATTTGCTGGTATATATTTAGATTTCTTAACGGCTGGAGAGCAGAAACGTTCAAAGAGACTGAATTAGATTGGGCCAAGTATTGGCCCCTGAGAGATTCCAAAGCTCAGTTTTGTACCCCATAGTAAGAGGAAGAATGAGACCTGCCCCGGGTGTATATTAGATGTACTGTACTGAACAGGTCGACTGGCACTTACCATTTTAAAAGCCAAGTGGTTGGTTTTTCCTTTCAATAGAGACAAACTGCTTAAGTTGTATTCTGGCAACTAAATAAAGACGGATTTGTTTCTTCGAGGCGCCAGAGGTAGTTTAAAGTGTTTAAAATAACGTTTTGTTAAAGCTGATGTTAAAGGGCTAGTTCACCTAAAAACACAAATTGGCTGAAAAGTTGCTCATTCTCAGGTCATCCGAGATGTTGATGAGTTTGTTTCTTTGTCAGAAAAGATTTGGAGACATTTGCGTTACATCACTTGCTCACTAATGGGTCCTGTGCAGTGAATGGGTGCCGTCAGAACGAGAGTCCACGCAGCTGATAAAAACATCACAGTAATCTACAAGCACTCCACACAACTCCAGTTAATCAATTCACTTATTGTGAAGTGAAAAGCAATGTCTCTTTATTATTTAAAATGAGTCCTTCATCGATGACATTGCTTTTTTGGCTGAAAAAGTAGAGAAATATGCACAGAACAAGCAAAATTTACAACAAAAGCAGTCCAAAAGAGAGATGTCTCTTAAAGAATATTGCTGGAGAATATTGAGTGTACTTTGTTTAAAACAAAAAGAGTCGATATGGAGTACATTACCTTGTGGATGTGCCAGGTATGGGTCGTCCAGTGTCGACCAGGACACACCAACAGTACCCGGTGGAAGGATGGCACTGAACGGGTTTGTAGAGACCACCAAGAGCACAATCCGGCACGAAAACCGCTTCGTTTTTATGTTGTCTTGCTTCTTCCTGTGCTGACAGCTGCTCCTGATCACACGAGGTCGCTGAGGTAAAGTGAGGCAGAGGAAAGGAGTGAAATACTGCAGGAGACACAATATGAGTGAGTAAGTGTCAGTGTTCTCTGTGGTGAAGAGAAGCCAAGCATCTGTGTTTCCGTGCAATGAAAGCAGACAGTGTCCAGGACCTGTCGAGCCCCGAAAAAGTAACAATTTCTTAAAAGTTTCGATAAATATAAGACACTGCACAATACCTTGTGAGAAATAGAATATATAACAATATATAACAAACATTTCTATAATTTGAAAAAAAAATAAAAATTAATCTTTCCATGATTTGTGAAGGATGCATCGATACACTGATAGATTAACATTGTATCTATTAAATATGATATCTCATGATCCTGTGAGCATCATTCATTTGGTTAAAGTCTGTTTTTAAAACAGCTAATAAAACATTTAAAGTATTTACACTACATTTAATAAAAGTTGCAACTATTCATTTAAATAATGTAATTTAATTAACATTTATTATAAATGCTTTTAACATAGCATAGCATTTATCTAACTGATATATATTTTTATTCTCTTTTTAACTTAGCATTGCATTAAGTCTGATGTTGAAATAATTAATAATGCACTTAAATTAATTACTTTTTAATTATCCATTCAATTTAATTGGGATCAGATTAATTCAATGCATGCATTTTTTATAACTCATAATTCTATATTGAGACAATAAGCATACATATATATTCATGGATATCTCTAAAAAGCTCAGTTGAATTTTTTTTTAGCTTATGCCTTCGTACGAGAACTATAAAGTCAATGACTGACTGGACGGTGAGGTCTTGGACACAGAGATGGATGGACAGCATGCTGGAGAGAGTAAGAGAGAGTGAAAGTGAGCTTGTGCTTTATCTGGAACTTGCGGGAATGTTTATGACATTAAGAAGTTAATGACTGCACAGGGCTCCTGCTGCTCGACCAGCATAAATATTTACACATTGTCTCTGGGTGCCTGCGTTTGCTGTGTCTTTAAATGAAGATAGTGACCTTGGGTAGAGAATCGCTGCATAAAACACATTGTTTTGGGAAAACAGTGGCATCTTAGCACTTTCTTCCAATCCTCCAAGATACACAACGACGGCCCCAAACACATGAGATTTCTCTGCATCAGGAAGCAATCATCTCATGTGCCACAACACAGCTCTCCAGCAACGCTTTCAGCCGCCTGATCTAATGCAAGCAAGATTATTAAAAAAGAAAATGTGTGTGTGTGTGTGTAAGAGAGAGAGGGGAAGAGATGAAATGTGGTGTCTAATGTATTCTGTGGCAGCACAAAATATGTTTGTCAGTTACAGACGGAGGGTGAACAAACTCCAGGCTAAAAGTATAATGTTAGTGTTTTCTATTAACTACGCACATTGCATCTTAGGAAAGTAGGCTTCTAGACAGTCATGTCATCAAATCTTTTTAATGTGACTGAATGTATATTTAAACTGATTGCAATTTAATAAAAAAATAAAATTTTGGTTATTAAAACAGCAAACGAATTATATAGGCTACAGAAATCAGACGTAGATCAAAGATACATTACATTACATTAATCATTGATTTCAACTGACTGAAGCATTAAATGCAATATTACAATATTATCTGATATACTACTGAACTACATCATTAAAATGCACAGTTGCTAAGCTGATCTGAGTTTTTAAAGTGCATTTCTATGTGGGTGTTAAGGTTTTCAGGAGGTTGCCAGGATGTTGCTAAGCTGTTTTGAGAGGTATTCAGTGCAATGCTATGGGTTTGCTGAGGTATTTTCTCTCCCACATCCATTTATCGTTACCCTCTCTATTTCTCTGTGGTGTTGTCAGCTCTTTGACTTTATGTGAGCATTGTTTTATAAAATGTTGCCATGGGTATTTTCTCTTCTTTTTTTTCACCCAGAGATATCTTTTCTTTGTCTCTGTCTTTCATTTAGTTCTATTCTGAGCGTCTCTGAATAGTGATAATCACCCTTTAGACCTCAACCAATCAGCCGTAATCAAAACCATCAGCGATCACTGCACTGCACTGACGTTTTATTGATTGTAACAATCAAGCTCTTTACACACACACACACACAAACTATTCAGAAACACACATACTCTGTAATATTGTCATCAGAATTAGATCTTTTACTGTATTCATGTCGTCATTTTTTTCCCCAGATGGGTTTTATGACATCTTTGTTGATTCCTTCATTAGATCAACATGTCAGGGCTTGGCTGAGTGCCACAGTGAGCTGGATCTTCACATGTGTGCTTTAGTTAGTGTGTGTGTGTGTGTGTGTGTGTTTGAGCAACTACTGCAACAGCTTCATAGTAGCATCTGTCTTTGTCTTATTTGCCTTCTCTTTGTATTCCCTTACAAAATGCAATAAAATACAATTTATCAATAGTTTCCTATAGTTTCCTAAAACTAGGCCTAAAACTGATTGTAAAAAAACAAAATTGAATAATAAAAAGAATATAAAATAACTTACTTTAGTAAAACTTAAAATATAGTAATGTTACACTGGCAGATAATTAGAAGAAATAGAATAAACACTAAAATTACTATAACTAAAACTATCATTTTAAAACTAGAATAAATTATATAAATATATATATAAATATAAAGAAAATATATAGAAAAACTAATAAAAATCTCAAAAGCATATAACAAAATTAAAATGAAAACTGAAAATATCAAAGTAAAAGCTTATTTTAAATATTATAATAATATGCAAATTATTGTAAAAATGATTGGACATAGAAAAAAGGATATTACTAAAAAAATTCTTTCATTTCTCAATTGAGATTAATGAGATTAAATTGAGAACAGATGGATACTGTTTTAGTGGCTTGCTTTTCAGAAATTTCTTCTGAGAAAAAAAACATCCCAAACTCAATGTCTCAAAAAGACTCCTTAAAGGTTAGAGATCTCAGTTTGAACTTAATATGACGTTTCTCAGCTAATTCTATCAGTTTCAGGATATCTGATCCCATTATTTTTATTTATTTATTTATTTTTTTAAAGGAGAGGCTTGCTTCTTTATTTTGATATATAATATGTTCATATATGCACAGCGGAAATTATTCTGAAGGCCGTCTAATTTAGGTAAAAATCATAAAAAAGCTGACATTGGCCGACAACTTTTTTTCTTAAGTTTTTTTTAATGTTTACAAAAATTTAAATGGACACATTTATATGCAAACACCATGTAAAAGTGAATTTTGCATGTGATATATCTTAAAGCTCTATAAGGGTGTACTCACACTAGGCCATTTAGCCATCCCTGGCATGCTTGGAAGAGGTGTGCCAGAGCATGGTTCACATGTAGTGTGAGCGATAACCATTCTGGAGCACAGAATAGGACGCGTGACATCATGTTTTTGCGATACTCCAAAACCAACCAAAGTGATAGACCTGTTTAACAATAGGCTGTAAGAGGGCTATGGACCACCACAGACCAAACGACTCAAAATTACTATCCACAAAGTAAACAGAGTAAAACTTCCTAAGCAAAACTTCCTGTTTATCATGAAAGCGTTCTCCGGCATGAATGCTGAAACCCTATGTGAGTGCAGGCCAGAGGGAGAGTGGGTCAATCGTACTCGGCCCAGTTCACAGCAACCTTGCCTAGTGTGAGTACACCCTAAGAGTCAAAGTTGACACTCAAACTGCAAAGTAAGTCAATAAAAACTTTTATTATTTTATGATTTACTGCCTTCTCCTGAATACCAAAACCGGGTTCTGTTAGTTTTTGTGTTAAAAACTGATTAAAGATGTTTGTCGGTAACTCACATTGTGTTCTTGTCCTGTTTTGTCGGCTGCGGACCTGTTCTGTCCAGAGTGTGGGGTACTGAGAGGTGATGTCTAAAACACACAAACAAATGCACAAAACATTAGCTCTCACTCAAATCCTAGCGGACACTCAACCTAGACAGAATTTACAGGCTTCACTGACACTCACCCTCCTCATCAGCAGACGGCTGGGTCTCCACTACGAAAAACGTTGGTGGATCTGCATTTAGAATGGAGAACATTTGCAAGGAAACTACAATTACGAGTGTCAGCTAAACAGTCACATCACGTGATCTATAACGTATTTGCACATTGCCCGGCCAGGACAGACTAGAGAAATGGAGGAACAGAATATAGAAGAAGAACACAAACAGGCAGATAAAGAGTTAAAGAAGGTTTAGTGGTTATAATTGAATCACTGAAAGAAAAAAATAATTGAGTTTAAACATTTAATCTTTTTGCTTGACACCTTGAACACACATTCATAATGAGAAAAAGATGCGTAGTTCTAACAGAAGTCTGTAAATTGCATCCAAAATAAACAGCATCCCAAATTAATACTTGCCAAGTACTAAATGTAAGTAAATTTGGCTGAAGTGACTTAAAAAAAAATAAATGTAATCAGCAACTTTATAATGATTTGCAACATAAATCATGGATTTATAAGACTTATTCTTTGAATAATTGTCAATCTAGGAAATATTTTCCCCGTGTGGAAACTTGTGTGGCAATAAATCCCCATTACAGACAAATTAAGGTATGGTCTTAATTCAGTGCTTTAAGTCTCAAATGCTGCATGCACTGCTAAAGGAATACATGTATTACTCAGTATTTTTGTTTTCTTTTCAAATGCAAACATCTAATTATCCTTTAAATCAACACACTTGAGATGCAAAATGAATTTTAACAAAAATAAGTTTAAAACCAGAACAAGCATCTGTCAAAAGGGTATGAAAACTTGTTTGCCTGTTGATTAAAGTAGATTTTTCTCAGCCCTTTGGCAGATATTTGACTGATTTAATACTTCACTTAATACTGATCAATTTCTCAGAAAACAAGGCATCTTAAGGCATGATATTTCCAATGGAAAACAAGAAAAATACTTGGTGAGAGCTTTAATTTTTTGTAGTGTGATCAGAAGAGTAAACGTTTTTTTCGAGTCAATACGTTGCAACGGTTTACTTGGTCTTAAAATCTTATAGCCTATATATAATTATAAAAATGAAAATTATATATAAAGTCTTATATATATATATATATATATATATAAAATGAAAACAATAATGTATTTCTAAAAAAAAGAAAATACTGCAAAATACATTTTTGTGACTGGTGTATGGCTGGCAAAACATGAATTTTGCAAAAATAAGCCGTCTTTCCTGTAAAAGAAAGAAACTAATGTTTTTGTTTAGTTTTAGTTATCTTCATGCAAGAAAGCAGACATGTGTGTTATGTGTGCAGATGGGGATGAAGGAACATCTCTAGACGCTGGCCACAGGAATTTAAAATGCTGAGAGCCGCAGGTGTGGTTAGCCTCAGCAGGATCACCATTAACTCATCAGAGGGCAGAAGATAAACTGCCCCTTCTCTCTTTTGGTGTATTTTCTCTACTAGCATCCTTGGGAAAAGTTGGAAAAGTTGGGGAACAGCCACTGTCAGCACTCTGATGAAGTGATAAAGTATTACGAGATCCGACCCTGTTATTTATATGACTATAAAATTTCAGTGTAGCTCTACACATCAATGATTTTCTATGTTTTTATGGCTTTTTGCTTTTTATTTGATAGGACAGCCCAAAAGCGACAGGAAATGGTGGGAAGAAGGAGAAGGCGTGGGATCGGGAAATGACCCAAGACGCGAAGCCAGGTCATCATTGTGCTATGTGCACTACTGACCAGACCACACCTCTGACAATGGATCTGTTCCAAAACCTAGTTAACATCCTGACTATCACGGGATCTTATTAGCAACTGATTTGGAATGCTTCACTACAATAAATGTATTTCCTTAAAAATATCTAAACACACACACACACACATATATATATATATATATATATATATATATATATAGTAAGGTTTTTTTGAGGCAGCTTGCTGTTTTTGAAATTATGTGGAAACCAAAATACCAGTTATATAATTTCCATTATATAACAGTTATATTATATTACTTTTTTAATATGTATACTTGGAAATTTGACATTGCAAGAGTAAAATTACATTTTTAATCAATACACTC
>JAUCMT010000024.1:15923477-15947622 GCA_032357475.1 Enteromius thamalakanensis | reverse complement strand
AGCTTGCTGTTTTTTAAATTATGTGGAAACCAAAATACCAGTTATATAATTTCCATTATATAACAGTTATATTATATTACTTTTTTTAATATGTATACTTGGAAATTTGACATTGCAAGAGAAATTAAAATTACATTTTTAATCAATACACTCTTTTGAAGACATTCCTCTTAAAACTGGGAACTGGTGAATAATGCACAATATTTATGCATTAATAAAATAAAATAGGGTGATTATCTGAAGATTTATTTTGTAAAAGGAGGAAATCAGTGCCATTAGTAGTGCATGAGAAAGGTCTTCATCTGGAAAGAAGAGAAATGACGTCCAGGTGAAGTGGTTAATGTTCACTGTGGTGCTATGACAAAACCGTGAAGCCCTTCGATTTCGTTTTAACGACTGTGAAAAGCAAAGCCTGTTATTACAGCGTCTCTCTGTTTAACAACTTCAACATACGACCATTTACTTTCAGCCCTGAAGCAACTTCAGCACTCTCAATTCACAAAATATTACAATGGCAAGCCGTAACTCGCAGTAAAGACGCACACACACATTAAAACATAGCTGCCAGGGCAGATTGCCCCTCATGAAAGTCTTTACCATATCAAAAGAAACCATTGAGGGTATTTACCTGATTTTCCTGGTTCCTTCAGATTCACTTTACCGTTCTTGGACCCTGAAAATCAGCAGGACCATCAGCAGGTTACTCACAACTTTAGCAAATCTACTCATAGACTTTAGTTAACTCTTAACTGGGTTATAATATTCAAATGTGACCTGCAGATCAGAGTCAAGTCTTCCAGGAGTGGTTCATTTGAAATGACGTTTTTAATTATGCATTAAGCCTCAACAGAGGAACATGATAATGTTATGGAAGCTGCAGGGGGTATAAGCCATATGACACTATCTTGGAATAAATGAACAAGAATGTTTGAGTTGGGCCGCTTCGCCTGCCAAACGCACATTTGTTTTGTGATGCTCCCCCAGACCTAACTGATTAAGCTGTTGCATGTGCAATTAAATCTAATTGGTCCTTTTCTAGTGAAGCTGTGGTTGTTGTACAAAGCCAAGCCAACAATGTTATGATCCAGGAACCCATGGCCTGCAGTGATTGAGTTTCATTTTTGTGCGTGAGTGTGTGTTAAATGCAGTGCTATGCTAGTTTACTGCATGTGGCTTTGGTTATGTGGTATTGTTATGCTGGAACATTTCTATAGATTAGGATTAGCACTGTTCTGGCATCTCTCAGTGGCTTAAATGCTGAGATTCTGCATTTCTCAATTGATTTATATTCCTAAACAACTGTAAAGTGCCAAAACATTAGGATTGTGAAATCATTGATTGGAATCACTTCAGAGTACTATTTATGATGTGAAAATCTCTTCTGAAAACAAAGAAGACGTGACTGAAGCCATGAAAAACACAGAGGGGGAAGAAGTGTGGTACCTTGACATTGAGGTTTCTTATTGGCTACCGCTGAGCCGCTGATGGGTCTGCCACTGGGTGTCACACACCAACAATAACCAGTGTAGCTGTGGCACTGAACCTGTTAGTCAAATACAGACAGGATAAAGATAAAGAAAAAGAAAAAAGAGAGAGAGGCAGAAAAAGTGAGAAATTTGACAGCGAAATTGTTAAAGGTGCAAAATCCTATGTTATGCCGTCCATCCATCTGCCCTTCTATCATTTAAAATTTCCCTCTATCCATCCATCCATCCATTCATCCATCTGGATGCTAACCAGTCATGTTTCACAAGTGAACACTCAACTCTATCTCAGTCAGTCACTGAAGCCTTGTGGATTGCAAAAGTTGATTCCAAATCATCAGTTCTCATTCTGCTGGATCTGTTTGCCCCTTTTGAGACTGTGAGTCATCAGATCCTGATGTCCACCCTCTCATGGGCATCACAGGGATACCACTTCACTGGTTTGAATCATATCTCACTGATATGGGTGGCTTGGGGAGGATCCAAAGCACATCAACTAGTCACTGGGGTTCCTCAGGGATCAGTTCTAGGACCCCTCCTCTTCTCCATTTACACTAGATCGCTTGGTCCCATCATACAAACACACTCCTACTATTTCTACCCTTATGACACACAGCTGAATCTCCTTTCAACCAGACAATCCGACAGTAGGTGTGTCAATCTCAGGCTGCATGGAGAACATCTCAGTATGGATGAAAGAACATCACCTGCAGCTCAACCTGGCAAAACTGAGCTTTTTCTGTCACTCCAGCTCTACAGCATGATTTCACCATCCAGTTAAGTTAACCAAAAATCCCATCAAGCTCAAATCTTGAAAAATCTCAAAAATCTTATTGCAATCTGTAATGACCAGCTGACTTTCAAAGACCACATTGCAAAGACTGCTCCATCTTGCAGATTTGCATTGCACAACATAAGAAAGATCAAGCCCTTCTTAGGGGAGCATGCTGCACAACTTCTTGTCCAGGCCCATGTCATTTCTTCCAAGACATTAATGCTTGCAAATACAACAGGCTCAGAACCCTTCTGTATCCACTCACTTATGAGAATCTACATCCTCTCCAGACGTCTGAGAGCTACGAGGTAACGATGCCTCCTGGTACCATCACAGAGAAGCACAAAATCTCTTTCCAGAACTTTTTCATTCACTGTTCCTGGCTGGTGAAATGAACTTATCACCCCTATCTGGAGAGCTGTCTATCTGTATGTCTAACCATCCATCCATTCTTCCATATTTATCATTATATCTCGTACCTCGCTGTAGGTGCCGTCAGGGTTGCAGACAGGAACAAACACCTGTGGGAAGACTTTCTTGGCCTGCTGTTCTGTGTATTTCTTCTCTGCCACACACCTGGACGTATCTGGAGAAACAAAACAGGTAAATTCACCAAGTCAAACTATATCACCATCCATGGTCTTGTATGGCAAAAACAACACATTCTTATGTCTTAATGTGGTCAGTCAATTCATAAATAATTTGTTGTGAATTGAAAATTGTCTTTATCCTGATTATTCAAACAGCTAAGCAGTTGAAAGTGAGTCATGACTGCCATTAAATCCCTCTTGAAAAATGCATGACACGTCTGCTTTGGAGATCTTAAAAAGTACTATATACTTGATGATTCACAAACTCTGTCTATCCTCTTTTCTATATATAACCTTAATTTTATTTGCCATTATTCCACTTTAAACACACAGTCACTATTCTGCTCATCGTGTCAGTGTAATATAGAAAACAGAAAGTCCACAGAGAGCGAGTGCATTAAATTCAAACCGACAGGCGAGTCCTCTGGCGTTCTCTCTCTGACTGATGTGGCACGGGTGTTTTTTCTTTTCGTTTTTCAGAGGAAAGGAAAGAATGGTAATGGTGAAAGAAAATGAAGCAGGAAATAAGACTTGGTTTCTTTTGCAGTGACATGTGACCTCTCCGGCACAGAATAATTCAAGATGTTTCGGAAGCGGTGAATCCCTGTGTGTGATTGGGAATTAGATCAACAGTCCTTCTGGAGTCATCACTATCTCTATACCAGTCTGGTGGTAAAACTATCACAGAATAAAGTCCTCCTGTAGCGAATCCATTGCGTTTTTGTACGATAAACATCTATATTTCAAACTTAATAAGGACTTTTCTCTAATGTCTGCGGTATGTGGAACCCTGAAAGCACCGCAGTCCCGGCGGATGACGTAAGACACATTGTGTTATGTGATTAGCGATGGTAGACAGAGAACAAAACAAAACGTCAGTTTTTAATTAAAAGCACAAACCGAGGATTTGTAAAAAAAATAATAATAATAAATTGTAATTTCTATATAAGCTAGGAGGAGACGGTTTTTCCTTTACTGTTATGTTTGAAACTGCTGTTACTCCTTCCAGTTTTAACAAACCAACAAACAGCAGATGTGATAGAAAAGTTTGAAATATGGATATTTATCGTACATAAAAGCATGGAGGACTTTGTTCACCCCCCAGAGTTACGAATACGTGCAGGTTATTTCACGTCTTCTGAAGTGTAACGGCTGTCACCCATTTGAACCCATTCAAAGGCTTGGAGGGGTCTGCACTTTTTTTATTGTCAGTCTGATTGGATTGGTCTGAAAGAAGAAAGTCACGTACACCTAGGATGCTTCAAATGTGAGTAAAAGGCAGGATCCTTTTCATTTTTGGGTGAACTATCCTTTTAAGCCCTGTTCACAAAAAACAAGGATAACATCAACTATAAAGATAACTAAAAATAACAATATTAGCATCCACACCTGCAAACCATATCAGCTGTTTATACTAAGTCCACACTTATTTCAAGCTTAAATTCTTGAGCTTGTGACAGGAGCAGAGTTCTATTCTTTATTATTGGCTTTAATGTTGTAAAGTTAATTAATAATGAAAAAAGCAATTTAAGTAGATAATATTGTTATTATTCAGCTCGATTTAGTTCAATAATAACTGTCGAAGTTCCAAGTTCATCTGTTATGAAAAGTTCATAACTCAGATAAACCTTAATAATCAGCTCTACAGAGAGCAATTCAGCTCAAGTTGGTTCAAATTTGGTTCTCAATGAAAAGGCTTAGTGGTTAATTCAAATTTAATAATGTTACTAAATATTAATTGTCTTTTAAACCACATTTATGGCATTTGCTTAGCAGCATGCTTTATCACAATCAATGAAAGCTGGAAATGATGCTGAATAAAGAGGAAGGATGCTGATCGCTGAGTTTTTCAGAGTAAAGAAACAAGCTTTTTATGCTTAGCTCCATTTATTATTTATTTATTTGACATGTATTATATCACTGTTTGTTGAGGAAGACAAATCATATAAACAGCACTGAAATAAACTGTCCTCAAGTTTGCCGTCTGTGCACAGCTGCACGATTCCTGAATGTACGTCCCTTTCCAGTCTTATCTTTCTTTTTTGGTTTTCTTTCACTCTTATTTTAGCGGAACATAATTCAACCTCTTTTTGTACCTCTTTTCCTTTCTGTCTCTGTTTCTCACACCCTTATTAATCCCGATGTAAGAATGACACATTGTGCTTACTAGGAGGGAAAGAAAGAGCGAACCGCAGACAGAAAGACAGAAAGAAAGAGAGTTCAGAGCAGAAAAAAGTACAGGGCACGAGTGTCTTCCTGCCGAGCCCAATACAATGAGAGTGTTTGTGAGCCATTTGACCTTTGACCTCTGTGGTTACTGAAAGCGTTCGCCCTTCCCTTCATACAAATGACCACCGATCTCTTACACGTATGAATGCACCACTGTACATTTGTTTTTACACAGACAAGATCCTCATCAAGATCCTTAGCGAAGATGTTTCTTAATTCATGGATTTGGTTAAAATGCATAAAAATCATTGTATATTTTTTTATGCTGTGACACTGTTGCTATTTAACTTGCATTCCACGATATACTAGAAAATATAAAATGGCATTCATAATCCACACTGGATCTTAAGTTTGTCTTTCAGTGTTTAATATTTATAAATATATGTTTATAAGATTTTTTATTCTGCGAGAAAAGCTGTTCTCAGAGCATATTTTATTTATTTATTTATTTAGAATTTAATTTTAATTTATTGTGAAATGTAATGATTATTAAACGTATAAATGAAACTATATTTAATATATTAATCCTATATTATATATTTTAAATTATATAACATGAAATATTAAAATAAACATATTTATAAATTAAGATTTCATTTTTTTTTTTTTTTCAAAACATTATCAATGTTATTGTTGTTTTAAAATTAAGGATGCACAAGGATAATGAAGAGCAAAGCTGAATCTGCATCGTTTGTGTCATCTTCAAATCATCAACTCACTTCAGGTCACTTCAGATCATTGTTAGTGTGAACGCCTCTTAAGAGAACAATTTGAGATGTCATAGAGGACAATGTGTTGTACTCTGCAAAATCCCGCTCTGTCTCATCAAAGAATCATTTATCCCGAGATGGATTTAACCCTGCTTGCCTCGACCCTGACCCACAAAGGCCATCAGGCCAGCCAGCAGCAGCTCACATTTGATTGGTGAACTCTGACCTTTGCATGGCCCTCGTATGACTTCCAGCTGAGGGTCACGGCACTTTGCACGGAGAAACTCGCAGCGGGAACTGAAGGTTCGTCCGTCTGATGCACACAGAGGCTTGCGAGAAGCTCCGGAACAATCCGTATTGCATTCTTTATCTTGCTCCACACGCAGAAACTGTGAAGATGGACAGAAAGAGATGTCAGCAGTTACTAAGCTAACAATGAGCATAAAATACAGAACACACAAATAAAAGGTAAAATAATACATTTAATTTAAATGTAAAATTGCATTTCAGTGCAATATTTAAAATAATAGCATGTTTAGATTTTATACTAAAATATAATTATACATTTTTGTCCATTTTTCATTTCAGTTGTTGCAATCACCATGAATCATATATTTGACTACATGCTTGTCACAAATAAAATATCTTAGCAGGCAGCATAATTATTCGTTAGTTTGGTGCATTTTGTGCAAACAACAAATAAACAAGAGTATCATGTTATACTAATAGAAATGTTTCCAGTGCCCTTTTGTAAATCTTTTGAGCTCACTCCATTCTTTATTGTTCTGTTGTATTGCATTCAGCGTGAACAAAACACAGAGAGAAAAATAGCATTCACACACCCTCTGAGTCCGTGTCATGTCTTGTTTGTGAATGAGGGATTGTGGGAGAAAGGCTGAGGTGCTGACGGCCTCTCATGTTGCGCTTTTATCTGTCTGTCACTCTCACACCTGCACAGGTAAACTTGTAGACTTGCATTGATTGAATACTGCGTGTTTTCTCTTTGTGCACTGCAGGAACATTCAAACACACTGCAAACATCTCCTCGCCGACAAATTCAAGAGTGGACAAGAAATCAACCCGCTTTGTGTCAGGACATTATCTGCACAGGTGCGTGTTTAATGTTCAGATGAGTTATAATCGTCTAAACTGGTGAATGCAAAAATAACTTGAAAAGGTACTGAGACACACACACACACTCACCTGCAGCCAATAAATCAGCCACGGGAAAACAGCAAATGAAAGCAGTGTTGAAAGGAAACAGATTCTTCATATAAAGTTGATGGGTAGGATCATTACCCACTCAAAAATTAGCACTGGTTGACATCCTACAAATGACACTGTGTGTGTGTGTGTGTGAGGGAGCTCTGCACCTGGAAAATGGCTTCAGAGGGGGTTTGAGGATCAACCCTTTGCCCCTGGCAATGGGAGACAGCTCTGCTGTCATCTCTGATCGTAAATCTAGAGTTGATGAATGCCGGGGAAGTGTGTGTGTGTGTGTGTGATGAATGTGAGGCAAAGAAGCTGGTTCAGGCATACCGGAAGAAGGGTTGTGAGTGTATTGAGATTGAACTAACTTTTTTTTATTTGCTTTTTGTAATTGAGTTATTGGCTATTTAATCCTTCTCTTCTGAATTTTCCCGTGTGTGTGTGTGTTAGAGCTGAGAAGTTGCTCTTCGATAGCTTAAAGGAGAGTAAATGGAGATCTTGGAGATGTTTTGTTAAGGTACGACCTTTGTCTCAGATGTTTCTTGTAAAATTCCCGAAGACGTATAACCAAGGAAGGACAAATGAGCCAGTTAACACTGCACCTGAACTTCAATGTGAACCGAAAGTAAATCGACATTTTTAGTTCATCAACCATTCAACACACTGTTTAATTTAATAAATGTAATAGTTCAAATCAAATTGAACTTTAAAACCTCAGATTGGAATAAAACTCTTTTTTTTGGTAGCAATATATTTGTTTCTCTAAATCCCACCCCTTTGAGGTTTAATTATTGCACTTGGCCAATCGCGACTTGAACTTTATTTCGATTGGCTGCAGCACACCCCGTCTCTGTGTGTGACAAAAAAAAATGTTTCATAAGGACAACGGCCTTCTTCATGATTCTCTGCTTTGCCACAACGGGTCGCTTTTCACTCTTAATTCAGAATATTTATGAATGAATGAACATTAAGTGGTGAATAAGAGGGTCTGATGTCTGGATCTGGTTGTTTGGGGTCTGTGTGCACTGGTTTGTGACTGACAGACTCTTGCTGTCTGAGATCAGGGCTGACACTGACCCCCTCCAAACTCTCAGTCCCACCACAGAATCTCTTTCTTCCCCTCTCTTTCTCCGACCAGCACCGTCTTTCTCTCTCTGTTCTCACCCTGTTCGCTCTCTTGCGTTTTCTTTGTGTCTGTCTCACACACATGCGCTTTCTTTATCTTCCCTTCGCCCTCTCCCTCTGGTCTCTGCAGCTGTGACCCTGTGCCCCTTCCGCTCCGTCATTCTCAGCGCTGCTGTCAGGGAGCTTGCAGGAGGGCCGACAGAGATGTCAGGAAACAGATTCTGCCCGGAGCGCCACCGAACCGACCACAATCGGCCACGATGGTCATCTTGTGATCCCGGCCAAGACGGAGTTTACAGTCCTGCCACCCAGGCCAAGCGATCGTGGCCAACGCGGTTCAATTCTGTCACAGCCGGACAAAACCAACATGACCACCGCAGAGACCTCATCGCGGCCAAGGCACTTTTAGCGATTCAGCATTTCAGATTGACCCAAACGAGACCCCACAAACCCAGACACAGCCAAATAATCACCAATCAATTCAGTCGCAGCCAAAGCCAGACACGTCCATTGAGCATCGCTGGGGGAATCTAAAGCCACCCACGACCGCTGTCTGTATACAGCATCAACAGCCAGTCACAGACACACCAGAGAGCCACCAGAACCCGGCCAGCAGACCTCAGAGGCTTTCTGCACCATGAGAACATGAGAACACCGACAGGATTGCTTTTAGGACTGTTTCTAAGGACTGTCTGCAGTTTCTCTGACAGTCTTTTTGTGGTTTATTTATACATATATTTCGCATTATTTTGAATTAGGTTTTGTTTTAATGTTTAGGAAGGCTATTAGGCTTTTTTTATTTTTTTATTAATTTTTTTGTTAAATATGTATATCCCTGTAAACCTTAAATAACTTTCAGTAATTTTAGTGCTTTTAACATTTTAAGTACATTTAAGAATTTTTTTATATTTATTTTATTTGATCTTTTTTTTAATGAGCTTAAATTGCTTTTTTTTTTTTTTTTTTAACATTATGTTTGCTTAAATTGCTTTTAATAGTTTTAGCTAATCATACTGGCTACTAGTTTCTAGTAATGGTTTATATTAAATTATATTATATTTTTTATTCTGTGTCACTAGCAGTGTTATGTTAGTATTATTTATTCCATATTTATTAATATTTTATATATTAATTAACTTTTATTTTAAGATTTTCAGTTGTCATTTTAACACTCGTTTTAAGGCATTATAATATATTATTTCTGTGCCACTAGCAATTTTATTTTGGTATTATTTATTCAGTATTTATTAATCATTTATTTATTTATTAACTTTTACTTTAAGATTTTCAGTTGTCATTTCAGCATTTGTTTTAAAGTATTATATTATATGACTCATGTTTTCAGATTTAATAAAGTAGATTTGAAGAGTTAATTTTTTGACAATTTCTAAAAAACTTTTGTTAAAAACAATTGTTAAAAAAACGTATTAACACTTTATTAAAAACTCATCATTTGTTGTGCCATGCTATGTTGTTGTTTACTGGTCAATGTAAATAAAAATATTGTAATATTACTCTCTTTTGAAAATCATAGAAATGGAAAATCGTAGGGACTGTGGCACTGATGTATGACCACCAGCATGTTAACATGTCTCTTACACGACATATAATGTCTCTTCTAACCTACTGCAGAGAAGTGCAGACAAAACAAGCCATTCTCTGTTTTTCCTAAAACACTTTTCCAGCCCTCCACAGCTGCTCCGCCCCCTTGTTTTTTATTTTCTACATGTTTATCATTGCCCCTCAAAGAAAAATCAATTTAGATAAAAAGCGAAGCAAGAGGAACTGAAAAAAGGAGAGAGAGAATGAAAAAAATGACATATTTTTCAGAAGACCCACCAGCACACAAACCTCAAATCCTATTACCTCCTTTTGGCAGTGAGGCATTGTGGGATTGAAAGCAGCGATCCAGGGGCAAACCTCCAGCAGAGAGTGCATTGTGTCCCACAGAGGGCCACACGGGGGCCGAGGGGCCCCAGAAAGGACAAGGAGGGCCTTCCAACCACAAACCCAGAGAGGCCCCTAACACCTTGGCCGCAAAGGGTCAATGGGGGCCCGACAAAGAGCGAGAGAAAGGCCGCAGACGTGTGAAAGAGTCCCGACGGGGGCTTCCTGGGATTGGCTAGGCATCGTTGGTCTCCAGCATAGTGGAAATGGAAGAAAGTGACAGCCTAGATCCAGGCTATTAACTCAATCAAAGAGAAAAGCCTTTAATTGCTGTGAAAAATCGGCAAGAAAAGGGAAAGCCTGCTGCTAGTCATGTGTGAAGGATGAGAGGGGACAAAAAGATGTTTTTTTCTTCTCGTGCAGGTGCATGGTTTAGCGTATGAATAACGGCCACTTTCAGCAGCCCCTGTTATGAAGTGACTGATATACATGAATTTCAGCAGGGAGGTGTGGAGGCGAAGATGAGTACGAGCGGGTTAAAAATGTCTGAAACCACTAATACATTAGCTTTTTCTGTCTGTTAAAGACATAGTTCATCCCAAAATACTAATTCTGTCTTCATTTACTGTCTTTCATTTTTTTTGTTGGTTCATTAAAGAACCTTTACATCCATAGAATCTTTATATTCCACAAAATAGTTTGATTTTTACTGCTAGCATTTTATTTTACAGTCCTGTAAATACTGTACTTATTACAGTAATTACAATAACTAGGTATTGACTGCGTACTAACCCTACACCTACCCCTAAACCTAGCCATGTAGTTACCTTATATTACCAGTACTTTACTGTAAGTACATGTAATTAAGCACCCATACTGTAAAATAAAGTACAGCCGAAGTTCTTCACATGAAGCTCTTTTACAAATTGTTTTTCTATGGCTTCACTGGGAAAATTC
Source organism: Enteromius thamalakanensis (assembly GCA_032357475.1). Taxonomy (NCBI): domain Eukaryota; kingdom Metazoa; phylum Chordata; class Actinopteri; order Cypriniformes; family Cyprinidae; genus Enteromius; species Enteromius thamalakanensis. The sequence continues at coordinate 15,936,656 of JAUCMT010000024.1, read as the reverse complement.
TCTTTTTTGTAGTTTTGTGTCTATGGTTGACTTTCTTTCTTTTGCAGAACATAAAACAGTTTAAAGAATGTTGTCCACCAAACACTTGACCATTCATTTCCATTGTGCGAAAAACACACATTCTTAGACACACACCGAGACATTTGCCAAAATATTTTTATTTTATGTTCCATGAAGAAAGAAAGTTGAAAAAAAAACTTTGGAACAACACGAGTGTGAGGAAATGATGACAGATGTTTCGCTTTTTGGTGAATTGTCTCTTTAAGTTGTTAGATCCAGCTCAGAATTCACCTCATGAAAAAATGCTCAAGAAAGCAAATGTGGAAAATGTGTTGCTATAAGTAGAGCTGCTGCTGAAACAGAAACGTTCCTAATGATTTTCAAAGGTATTTGGCACAGCTGAGTTATGAGTCGTCTCCTATGCAAATGTGCCATCTGATATTCATGTAACAGTTTTACTGGAGCAAGTTTTTTTATTGTTAATTTATTTTAATGTTAAATTCCCTGGTTCTTGTTTTTATAAACATTTTCCAGATTGCTCAGTTTTCACTTTTCAGCCAGAAAAAAAGTGTTTTTGTTCAATGTGTTTTCAATTTTTTATTTATTTTTTATTAAGTTTAAGATGATTAAGTTCCATATATGCACAAGAAAAGTATATATATATATATTATCTAAATATATTAATGTTAGGTTACAAAATAATCGCATACAAAAGAAAATAATTTTTTTTGTTTATTTATTACATATATATTTATTGTGGATGCAATTAATTGTGATTAATCATTGCCCAGCACTTGTAAAAATCCACAATGTTAAAAACCTTTTTTTTATTAGTAAATTCTTTGTAAACCCCTGTATTGGGATGTTTTGTCTCTTTGGATGTCTTGTTGTCTGTAAAGTTTTATGTTGTGTGTTTATGATACAATAAAAATATAGTATTATAAAATGCTATTGAGACATTTACTCTAAATGTAATAAATGCCATCCCATCCTTTAGTTACAGCATCTTTGCACAAGCTGCATTGCAACCCTGTTTAAATGTGTCACGGAGTTCAACAGCTCTGAGATGAGTCTGCTGCAAGCATGTGTGTGTGTGCGCGTGAGAGAGAGAGAAAGTAGATGAGGGTTTGCACTGCACTGATCTGCCTCCCACATTCCGCTCTGCCAGGCTGAGTAAGAGGAGTGAGATGGGATGACCTCTGACCCCCAGGTTAACTACCCTCAGCCATTTGTTAATGTTAAGATTTAGAGTCATCCCTACTCGACCTGTTAATAATGAGCGGCGGGGCGTCATCCAGAGCATTTTTTGTAAATCACAGCACTCTGTTCCTGACGACTTTGCATTCCTTCTCATAATGCACTTTATAGATTGATTTAAGTTTCGTTGACATGTACTGTTTGATTCTGGACCATTTTTTTGCACATAAAATCCAGTTTTTCCAATAGAGATGCACTCAAATTCATTATTGTTTTCACATTGGGTTTACATTGGTTTAGTCAATTAGCTGCTCCGGCCAATAGAAATCAGCTTGGTTTTGTTTAGTTTTTTTTGTTTCGCGCGCTGCTCTATCAACATCAGGCTTTTTTCTGCACTCTTTTTGGTTATGCTTTTCAGTGGGCAGCCCTTTCTGATCCACCAAACCTGACGATGGACTAGTACAGGTGAATTTGACACCTCAGCTCGGCTGGTTTATTTGAATGGAGGCCTGCTGCTCTGGAGACTTGCGTGAAATGAATTCCCCTGTTTACTCTCTCTCAAATAACAGCATATCTTCTCTTTCCGGCACGGGCTGCAGCAGGTGCCCATGAGACCTCGTCATCACAGGCTCTGATTCATGCCCGTGCCACATAGCTGCCATCCCAGAAGGCCGGGCAGCAGCAGATGCCAGCAGAGAAACATTGACAGCAACTGTATCTCTGGCCTTGGTGCTAACAGCCTCTATCAGCACCAAGAACACTATGCCAGGTAAAAACTCAGTGGTCTACGGCCCAGAGTGAAATCACAGCAGTCAACACAGTGAGAAAATAACACTCTTGGGATTTCAAATCAGGGTTATTATAGTAAACTAAAACCATAAAAACATTTTTGTAGCTTGAAATAAATTTGAACTGAAATTAAAAAAAAAAATGTAAGCTACTAAAATTTGGTTTACTAAAATGTATTTCATTTAGTATATTTACTAGTGTAATACATTTGATATTTGATGTGAAAACTGAAAGTAAAATAAAAAAATAATAAAATTATAAAAACACAACAAAATCACTAAAACTTTAACTGAAACTAATAATAATGGAATACATGAAATCAAAAAATAATTCACATAGAAACTTCAGTGAAAAGGATCAAATAAATGATAAAACGTTGTAAAGGTATTTAAGTTGCTAAAACTGAAAGATTATTAAAAACTATATAGACAAAAAATAAACATGAAAATATAAAAGAATAATAATAATTAAAATAAATTACAAATGTAGAAATAAAAACAATACCTTGAAGCTTGCATTAAATATATTTTAAAATAATAATAATAATAAAATATATATTTTTTTAAATAGTAACTGCAATAAAATTAAACAAATAAATTTAGTTTAAATTAAAATACATAGACAAATTAAAAACAAATGGCAAAAACATTATTGTTTTCATTAAAATGAGAATTAAAATGGATTTTAAATATGAAAATAAAAATAAATAAATAAAATTATTACTAACATCTGTATAAAAACTGCCGCATATATAATCAGATAAAGAATTAGTTTTTCTCTATTAATGGGATTCTCACATATGCATTCAACAAAAGTTTCTGTAGAGCATTAAATATGAAATATATTCTTTGCATATTATTATGCATTTGGTAAAGAACAAACTATGTGACCACAAATGCAAACATCCCAGTCCCAAACAGCTGCAAAGCACACTTGATTATATACAACATTTGTTGCAATTCCTGACAGGTACGCAAATATTGACCATTTACCAAAATTTTATGGATTAGAAAGTGGGCCATTTCCCATCTCGCTATTGAAAGTGCAAACCCTCTCTAGCATTTAGCAGGGGCCAGTTTGGTTGAACATAAATGGCTGAGTTTCGAGGTCCGTCAAAGCAGCTCTGTGTCCAGGCTCAGGGTGGACCAGTGTGTCTGTGCATCTCTCTCTCTCGCTCTCTCTCTAGCAGTCAGGTCCCACCGGGATGAGTTACACTCACTCTCTCACTCGGTTAATGGGGAGCGGCTTCCCGCAATCAGCAGTCCTAACCCTGTGTACACAGGCAGACGTCCATGTAGAGGCCAGCGGCCGCAGGAAGGGGAGAAAATCTCCTGTTCCCAGTACTTAGCAGCCAAAACCAAGCTGTCACTTATAAGGGAAAGCATAAGGTGGGTGTGCACCTGTAGCTCCCACTCAAGTGTGTGTGAGTGTGTGATTGTTTGAAAGAAAGCTTGTGGATCTCTGGTTACACTCTTGAATTGCAAGTACACAAACATCACTAGTCTTAAGCCCAAATAGGATACTCATGATTACTCATCTCACCTTACTCTGTGTCTCAGCTTCTTGTTTTACTAAACAAACACACAAGCACAACCACTAAGATGTGCAGAGTCTGCATCCACACACACAAAAAACTAGATCAAAACTGCAGTTTCAACTGTTCTTGGGTGGAAAACACCAAACATACTTGTCCCGTATAAGAATTCTGATTCTCATGACAAAACCAGTGGTATTTTACCAAACTGACAAAATAACTAATTTGTCTTGAGGGGGAAAGTTACCAGTTTAAACATTTTGTAGTGCATACATCGAAAGATACTTATTCTCGTTATATTATAATTATGAATAATAATAATGTAAAAAGGTAAGAAAAATAAAGCAATGTTATATATATAACATGTATAAAACAGAAAACCATATATAGTTTAGTTGACATCGTTTTAGTAATAGTCTGTTTATGCAGTATATACTAATTTATACATATCCATAATATTATTGGACATTGGTTAAAGGACAATGAAATAGTCAGTCACAAATGCTATAAAACATCATTTTGAACCTACATACTATTAATATTTGTTCATAAGCAATCGTTCTGTTAATGTGTGATTATAAAGTGAAGTGTAGTGCGTGGTGACCCACCGTGAGCGCGGAGAGTTTGTGCGCGTCTCCTGCGTAAAGCGCGCAGAGCAGCAGCAGGACCGAGACGCGCATCCTCACAGCCCTCCAGACGCACCAAATCCACAAAAACACACGTTACACCCGATCGATTCTCCAAGGTGACGCGTAATTCCTTAAATCCCGTGCCCTCGCAGCTCTTGGCGTGAGCTCGGTATCGCCGGTGTGGATTGCGTTCCGCGTGATTTCTATGCGCGTAATGAAGTGAAGCGCTCGGCTAGGACTGTCTTGACCCTCTCCTCTGCTCAAGTGTGTGACTCTCTCTCTTTCCCGCGGTGTGTATGTGTGTGTGTGTTTATCGGATGCCCGTGCTGTAGTCGGGAGGTGAGTTTGGAATCTCTTGCAGATGCTGGTAGCTGAGGGGGAACAACGTCTGTCTTCTCCCTCCCTCTGTTCTTTCTTCTCAACAACACACGTAAATCACTCTCTGTTTGGAAATGATAAGCTGGACTGAAGATGAAGTGTTAAGCTGTACTGGTTTACACTATATAATATTGAAATATAATACAATATAATCATGGCGTAACAGTGACATTTCTGACTGTTTGGGTATACATGGACACATAAACTATGTAAAATGTTGATGTTTAACACTTTGTATCTTCATATACACTTTTCATCCACAGAAAACCATCCTCTTCGGCAGAAGCGCCATCTCTATTAATAATCAATCTTGAACGCCGTCGTCATCATCATCGCTAAAATCCCCCTTGTGTCTCATTGTGCGTGTGTTTTTAATTTTTGGAACACTTTGGCTTGTTTGCACTAACATGCCAGAGTAGCTTAAAGTAATTCAAAACAAACACTTTGAACAGCATTTCTCCAATTCTCCTCAAGCCAGATAAGTAGACATATGGCAGCAGTTATTGAAACTCATAACAGCCTTCATTCCCACGAGTGCAGAGACAAAACTACACATGTGGGATTTCGGAGTATTGTTAATTCAAAGGGCACTTTCTATTTTTGCCTCTCGTGTTCAGTAGTGCTCAGAGAAACATGAGTTCACTCACTGAATTCATTAGCTCTTCATTAGCTCTACATTAAATATTGATTGGGTGTCTTGTTGTTGACAAAATCGCAATAATCCGTGGTGTTTCATTACTTGTCTTGTGAGCTGACGAAATATCTCATTATAAAAGCCCATAAAAACTTTGATGAAATAGCGGCCGCAGAGTGTTAGAGTGGATCTGATGGGCAGATGTGGTTAAAGGAACATCCGCGACATCTACAGGACGTGTGTGGAAATGCAGCTCGATATCAGCGCGCATGCACTGTCAAAACGGTCAAATGCCAGGATGCGGGAAATTAATCATCATCATCATTAATAAATAAGAATAATTACATTGATCTTTAAAATACCTCCAAAAGCTTTAATAATTTATTAGTTTTTAATTTCATGGGTACTGAATTTCCTCACTATCATTATTTTGGTGTTTATTGTACAGTCTTTGCTGTTAGTAAGGGGATATTTGGTGTCACAGTATATTTATTTTATGATTGTGAGTTTGCTAAATTTGACTCAATTAAAAGAGGAAAGTGTGATCTTATGTATATTTATGACATAAATAAACTCTACCAAATTAGGTTATTTAATAGAGGATTATAAACATAGGTCCCATACGATGGTTTACATGGTTTTACTGTAGTAAAGGAGTAGTAACCAAACACATTTTTATTGTATTTATTTATTTATTATTTGGCGTATTAATAACCATTATAACCACATATATTTCTTCTGAAATGTTTAAGAGGTAAAGGTTTAATTAACACGATATAAGGTTTTATGTTTGTTTGTTTGTTTGAGTTTTCTTCCGCTTATCGAGGCTTAAAATGCAAAATAGAAAGTAGAAGAGTTCCACAAAAAATATTATATTATAATATATATATATATATAGTATAATATTAGATTATATTAGATTACATAATAATCATAATATATATATATATATTAAAATATATCATTTTTGTATGTTACCTCTTGAGAAATCGGTTAACCTTAGGATAAATCATACGTATCATTTTTAAACTTTGTTTGTGACGCAACATTTGTTTTATTATATATCAGTTGATTTTCTCAAAATGGTACTTACATTATTATTATTGTACTTATTTATTATTTATCCCTAATATCAATACCATTTAATAAGATCTCTTTTTAAAGTGCTGTTTGCTTAGATTCACTGAAACCTTGTAAAAGACTATATTTTCCGCCACTGGCCCACAATTCCATGTGCGCTTCAACTGCGTCACCGGAAATGTGTGCGGTAGACTTCCTTTCTCTCCTCCGCGCGTGCTTTGCGGCAACCGTGGGGTTTATTACTTTATTAAACAACAACTAAATAAATAAAAATTAAACATGTCTACTTTCCCCGTGGAAGAAGAAGAGGTGAGTGCGCGTGAGTCTACAGACACGAGATCGCGGGTGAGAGATTACAGCTTTACCGTATGTTGTTAATCAGTTGAGCAAGACTCCATGTTCTGTCCCTTTGCTAATTTCAAAAACCAACCTGTATGTTAATGTTACAATGTTGGTATGTCAGAATTGTTAAAATATGAATATATCAAAATGTATAATGTAAATTTCCTGTTTTTGTTTGCAGTATGACCCTTATAACTACACCAGTGATTATGACTATCACACCGGTAAATAACTTAACGTTATTGTTTATAATTTTTATGATCATTTCATATGTATGAATGCGTTTTTTGATATTAAGCTTTTAGTAATCATAATAAAGCTTAGGAATAGATTGTATAGCTTCTAGGCAGACAAGTCAGTAGACGTGAGCTATTATGCGTGTTTTTTTTGCAGGCGACCCTAAAGCTGATCTAGCGTATGAACGTCAGTATGAGCATCAGCAGACGTATCACGTAATCCCTGAGGTAATCAAGAACTTCCTGCAGTATTTTCATAAAACCATCTCAGACCTGATCGACCAGAAGGTTTACGAGCTGCAGGCCAACCGTGTGTCCAGTGAGAGCATTGAGCAGAAGATCTACGAGATCCAGGACGTGTATGAGAACAGGTGCGCAGCCGTGTGGATATAGACTGTTTTCTGATGTCTGGACGATGCTGACTTATCTTTTTATCTCATATTAGCTGGAACAAGCTGACGGATCGCTTCTTTAAAACTTCTCCATGGCCGGAGGCAGAAGCCATCGCTACCCTGGTTGGTAACGGTGAGTGATGTTTGCTCATCAGTGGAATCCAGTGGAGATTTTCTTTGCTGACGTGGGTATGTCGTTTTGTCTGTTGCAGATGCGGTTTTCTTGATCCTCTACAAGGAGCTGTATTACAGGCACATCTACGCTAAAGTCAGCGTGAGTGTGTTTGCACATCTGTCTTGAGATGATAGTTTTGAGCTCTCGAAGTCGTCAAAAATGAGCCTTTTTTCTCATATGCAGGGAGGTCCAACCCTTGACCAGAGGTTTGAGTCCTACTACAATTACTGCAATCTCTTCAACTACATTCTCAGTGAGTGCTAACTCATTATTTTACATGTGATTGAATTCAATTGAAATGACGTTGTTTTTACTGTAGAAATAATTTAAGCCAAAACCATAAATATATATATATGAGAGAGAGACAGTTTATCTTCCTATTTGGGCAACATATTTACTATGTCATTATGATTTCTGAAGGATCATTTGACACTAAACACTGGAGTAATCATACTAAAGTTATTAATTAATAATGAAAATTCTGCTTTGTGTAATTTATCGAAGTAGAAAAGTGAATAATATTTCACAATATTGCTGTATTTTTGATGAAGTTGTGATTTATAATATATATATATATATATATATAATAAAAGGAAAAATGTACTGACCCCAAACATTTAAATGTTTTTGTTTTTTTAATATTGTCAAAAATTTTAGATCACCAAATGTAGCAAATTGAATGTGTTTAATGTTGTCAGATGCTGATGGGCCAGCACCTCTGGAGCTTCCTAACCAGTGGTTATGGGACATAATTGATGAGTTCATTTACCAGGTAAGTGCAGTAACAGCCTGGTTAGTTGAGAAGCTGTACTGCCGCCTCCTGTGTTACTGAATTTTCTCTCTCTATTCTTCAGTTCCAGTCATTCAGCCAGTATCGCTGCAAGACGGCAAAGAAGTCAGAGGAGGAGATCGAGTTCTTGAGGAGCAATCCCAAGATCTGGAACGTCCACAGCGTGCTAAATGTCCTTCACTCTCTGGTGGACAAGAGCAACATCAACCGCCAGCTGGAGGTGTACACTAGTGGAGGTGAAAGACACCAACCAGCTCTCATTTCTTTCTTGTTGATGTAACTCAGATGTCAGTGTGACGCTGGTGTTTGTGTCACAGGTGACCCAGAGTCAGTTGCTGGAGAATACGGCCGTCACTCTCTCTATAAGATGTTGGGATATTTCAGTCTGGTGGGGTTGCTGAGGCTCCACTCTCTGCTGGGCGATTATTATCAGGCCATCAAAGTCCTGGAGAACATCGAACTTAACAAGAAGGTATGAAAATATCACGTTGTCCCTGAGTGAGTACGATTGTCTTAAGGGTAAAAAAAAAGAGTTGGATTCATGTGGCAGCGTGCTAACATTGTTCATCAAATCATATCTGCTTATTTGTATTTTTCAGAGCATGTATTCACGTGTACCCGAGTGTCAGATCACCACTTATTATTATGTGGGTTTTGCGTATTTGATGATGAGACGCTATCAGGACGCCATCCGTGTCTTCGCCAACATCCTGCTGTACATCCAGAGGACCAGAAACATGTTCCAGAGAACCACCTACAAATACGAGATGGTCAGTGCTTTTTGTCTTTGTTGTTTTGCATTATTTTGTATGCTGCTTTAAAAAAATGAATTTCTTTTGGTTTGGTATGTTTTTTGTTTTTTATTGCAAAATGCTGAAATCACTCTATTACTGTATTAATAAGGATAATGCTAATTACAAAAAAACTCTCTCTATATATATTTATATATATATATATACATATATATACATATATATTAAATTATGCAAATTCCGAAGAAGGTCCTTTTTGAAAGTGTGTTTCACTCGAATATTGTATTTGGTTTTCATTCTGTTGCACTTTCTGTTCTGTACAGTCTAATGGTGCGGTGCTTAATCTGAGTTGTGTGATGTTTGATGTTCAGATTAATAAACAGAACGAGCAGATGCACGGGCTGCTGGCCATCGCTCTCACTATGTACCCCATGCGCATTGACGAGAGCATCCACACACAGCTGCGCGAGAAATACGGAGACAAGATGCTTCGCATGCAGAAAGGGTGAGAACACACGCATTAGGCCTGACTGCGTTATGTATGCATGCACTACCTTACAAAACTTTTGTGGATGGTAATTTTTTTTATATATATTTGTGAAAGACACATCTTAGGTTCACTGTATTTATTTGAACAAGTACAATAAAACCTTTTCATTACAATGTATTTTATTTCTGTGATAACTGAATGACAGCGCAGGGTACAGCGTCGTGTTCACATGATGTCATCCACGTGGAAATTGTACTGTTTGTGACCGGGACAAGGTGTTCGCATTATGCAAAATTGCTGACGACTCGTTTAGGCGAATGTGAGCCGGATAAACAGTAACTTTATTTATCGTGCTCTGTCGGCGTCACAACTAGTTTACAGCTACATGACACACTGCATGAACGATCAGATTTGAAAAGGCATAATAGGGGCACTTTAAAAAACGATAATATATTATGTATACTATATATAGACATTTATCTTAAATATGAGATATATATATATATTCTCTTTTTCAGAGATCTTCAGGTGTTTGAGGAGTTGTTCAGCTTTGCCTGCCCCAAGTTTCTGTCACCCGTCGTTCCAAACTATGATAATGTTCATCCAAATTATCACAAAGAACCATTCCAGCAGCAGCTGAAGGTGTTTGCAGAGGAGGTGCAGCAGCAGGCGCAGCTCTCCACCATCCGCAGGTACAGCAGCAGCTTATCCATGCTGACAGCACTTCTGTCTCCTGTGTCATGAGCTGTCTGTGACTACTCATTCTATTATTTCTACGGCTGGCCATGGAATTATAGGATATGCATGAGACACTTATAAATAAACTTTGTGAATATTTTGGTACTTCCTTTTATTTGACCTTTTGGACTCCTGTTTTGCTTTATTGGTATTAAAAGTTTTTAGTGAACAGAAGGTCAAAAAATGCTTTGTTTCATTTTTGTTCTTTAAATCTGCCTGTTAACAGCTATTTTGAATTAAATTGGCCAGCTGTACTTGTGGCTGAATCTTGTAATCGCACAGCATGTGTAGAAGCATTGACTCCACGTGTGTCTCTCTCAGTTTCCTGAAGCTCTACACCACCATGCCTGTGGCCAAACTGGCTGGATTCCTGGACATGTCCGAGCAGGAGTTTCGCATCCAGCTGTTGGTCTTCAAACACAAGATGAAGAACCTGGTGTGGACCAGTGGCATCTCTGCTCTGGACGGAGAGTTTCAGTCCGCCTCTGAGGTCGACTTCTACATTGACAAGGTGTGTGTTTCTATCTTAAACTGACTAATTAGTTCATTTCTGAGAATAAATCTAGAGCTACAATTTTTGTGCCAGTTGTTTTTCATTTGAAAATAATGTTTGGTAGACTGGATGTTTTTGTTGTTTTTTGAGTTACTCTTAAAAGTGAATGTAATGGTCTTCCATCAGGATATGATCCATATTGCAGACACCAAGGTTGCCCGTCGCTATGGAGATTTCTTTATACGACAGATCCACAAGTTTGAGGAGGTACAGGTTTATGAATGTTTAAACATTTATGTAAATCCACATTGTCACATTTTGATTGGACCTCTTTTGTCTTCTGTAGCTTAACCGAACGCTGAAGAAAATGCCTCTGACCGGTGCCGCTTCAGGTTCGAGCACCTCCACATCACGTGCCACATAACGCACATCTTACCAGAAGTAATCAAGCCCTAATTCGATCTGATTGTGATGTCAACCAATCACAGTCTAACCCAGACTTCTCAACCAATCAGGAACCACCTCTGGTACCCTGTCACCAATCAGAGGCCGTTTCTGAACTATAATGTAAGCCCTTTCAGTTCATTTCACAAACTTGTTCTGGACACAAGTGAACCTGGCGAAAGTACTTTTTCTAAGTCAATAAAGTTTGATGTGGCTGAACTGTAGTTTGAAGTCTCTTGTTTAGTTCTGAAACAAAGTTCTTTATTCATAAACTGTTCTTGTGTAAATTACCACATTAAATTCAGTTACAATCTACATAATCATTTTACATAAATGAGGTTCTAAGCATTTGTTTATACCGATTTACAATTTACCAACATAAGGGCCTGCTGTTCTAGTTTAAATGCCACTAGGTGGCAGAAAAATACAAAATTATTTTTTTCCCCTTTCAATTATGGGCTTTGGGCTTTTATTAAAAAATACTGCTGACAAAGTGGAAGGTTTTTTTTGTTAAGTGTGTCAGGATTGTTTAATCGTTTAACTTTTTATTACACTATTCAATACGTAACAGGACGTTTGAGATATTCCGAGCTGTGTGTTTGCGTATCATGCACCAGGTTACTCTCTTTAATATCCTGCTCCTGGGCTTCAATACATAGAGGAATGCTGTCCTCATGATGACTGCTGCTTTGGTCAATATTTCATCATCTTCAGGACCTTAAGGCAAAACCGTTGCATATTTTCTTTATTCAAACAGGATCCACAAAGATTTTCCATCTACAGCCTCAACGCTGGTGACCAGACAATAATGAGAGGGGGGGGAAAACTTACAAAAAAGGGGATATAAAAATAATAATGCCAAAAACACACCATTCAAATAATCTGATATAAAACGTTGAAAAATAAATACAATACAACCATTTATACCCAACTGACAGCATTTTTCTCTTTCAAAAATATTGTTTGTAATATTTCTTTTTCTATATCAAAAAGTAAAGGAAATTAAAGACATGGTATTTCCCCCCTCTTAGGTGGCAGTGTTCTGTCAATGAACCACAGTAGCTTGACTTTTATATTTTAACGTTGACTTTTCCCTTTTTTTAAGATAAAAATTGAGTTATGGCATAAACCTTTCAAGCACTAGTTTCACTGTCGTTTTTTTTTTAACATGACACACAAGTCCCTCCGTTCAAGCAAAAATTAAATGTTTTCTAGTCGACCAGACAAACTCTGGCCTCAGTAAGTTCAGCGGAAACAGTGTTTGGTCTGCTGACTGGCTTTCTTCATTGGTCAATGGAACAGCTTTTTGTTCATTTTCTGAAACGCAGTCTTCCGCTTTTTTTTAGAGAAAGAGTTCATTAAGTCATTTTTGTAAAGACACACAGAGCAGCTTGCAGTATATGTTCTTGTGGTCGTTTCTTTATATCAAATGGGCTTTTCACACATACATGTTAACCCATGGTTTATAAATGCATGAATTAAATAAATAAAGGACTTTTCTTTTTTACATTAATAATTTACCCTGGGTTGTCTTGTTCAGTGTTCACAAATGTAAAAACTTTAAAGCATGCAACCTGCATTTACAAACATGGAAATGTGGCCGTATTGTAGTGTTAAATATTTTTCATTGTACAAGCGGTAGCACCACTTAAATTATTTAAATATGATGTTATTATAATATTTAGCTCTATGGACTATTCACACTATTCATATTCTGTTGTAAAATTTTTTATTATAAAACTTACACTAAGGCCCATTCCCATTTTTACCCCTTACCCCTACACTTTCCCTACCCCTCCATTTGGTGTGTTCACGTGTCTCAGGGGTGTCTTAATTCTCCTTTGGTTGGAAGGGTAGGGGGAAAAGGGAAGCGCTAGATAGCCCTCCAAACTTTTTTGATTTTTTTTTGAAAAAATATTTTTCGGGGCATCACTTCAAACGAAGGGCTAAGAGAAATTTCCAACAAAATTTTTCATTATATGTATATTACCATCGGGCTTGTGTTAGTGTTTTGCAAACAAATTGCTAAAGTTTGCTAACATAGCCCAGATTGCACAATATTAGGAAATATCTTTTTATGTCATAT
>JAUCMT010000024.1:15886897-15913313 GCA_032357475.1 Enteromius thamalakanensis | reverse complement strand
AGGAATGGGATGGCACTTCAGTTCATAGAATGAGTAAAGGCAGGTGAGCGAATACTTTTGGTAATATAGTGTATATAGCTATCTATGTATAGCTAACTAAATAATAAATCAAGAAAATGAAAGAAAGTTAGTTCAGTATGAATGTGCAATGGGAATCAAGCCCGTATTGGGGGGGGGGGGGTGGTTAAACACAAATTTATATAGGTTTTGAGTGGTGTATTTTAACAATGCTGCAAATTTTTTTAAATAATTAGGGAAAATACTGAAATAAATAAATAAAATGACTTTTTAAACTGTGTAGCATTTGAACCAATCAGTCACAGACTATTTGTTACATTTAACCAGAGCTCTCAAGTTTTAGCAAAAAGTGGGAGTGAGATTTTATCTGCTATAGGGGAGGAGGTTTTTAACTACTTTAGTAATAATTTAGTATGAATTTGTCCATATTTCCCAGCAACAGCTCACACTATCTTTAATCACAGGCAATTGATTTCATCCAGGAATCATAAAATTAAAATAATAATAATAATACACATAAATAAATAATGAAGGGATTACCAACTGCATTCGTTTCAGCTCTTTCAAATTCCATTTCAAATTCCATGTTGCCCAGTAACGAATGTGCTGGTGTCATGATCAGCTGGAGGGCCAGCTCAGGCCACAGGAGGTCACTCCAGCACCCCATGAACTCTGTGTGTGTTTGTCTCTGTGTACATGCCCGGACTCTTTCCATGAACTCATGTCTCCGCCCACTCTTCTGTTGTCTAGGTGTTTGATTGTTTGCTCCACCCCTGTGACCTACTTTCCACTGTATAAAACCCCCTGTGTTTGTGTGTTGGTAATGGTTCGTTGTTAATTGTTTCCTGTTACTATTCATTCGTGTTCCTAGTTTGTCGCTATTCTGTCTATGGGATTTTCTGTTGAGGTTTTCTGCCCAGATTTGGACTTCCCCTCTGTTTCTTCCCCAAGGACTCAGTTATACGGTATTTTGACCCCTTGCTTTGTTTTCGACTCCGCCTCAGTCTTTGTCTCCTCTAACACTGTCTGCCGGCGATCTACTTTTGTTACCCTGACTCTGATTCTGATTAAACACCAAGGGATCAAAGATGGACCTCATCATGAGATTGAGGAGTGAAATGCAAAGCAGGTCATCTTGTGATAAAATTTTCCAAAAGGTTTGGCAGGCCTCAGGTTAGTACACACAGATATAACTTATAATTGCAACATGGGCAGTCAATATTTCATTAATTTTATTTAAAGGGGTCACGAACTTCCTCTTTATTATTTTCTTTCTTTCTTCTTTTTGTACTGTTCTCTAAGGGCCAATTATAATATCTTTAGCAATTTTATATAAAAAAAACACAATTTATAATAATAATGTTTTTATAGTAGCCAAAAGATCAAAGGAGTTTGGGTTTTTTAGTTCATGGCCCCTTTAATAAAAAGACCAAGAAGTTGAAACATTAAAATGTTTAATATTTTGTTATTGTTTAGGTGGTTGGGCAGTTGTCATGTGCCCCTGCGGTGTTGTTCACAGCATTAAAATCCTGATGAGAGCTGAAAGTCCAAGAGACTTCACTGACATTTTGATGTCCTGGAAAAACCTTCCCAACATAACAATTTATGACTTTGCAAGAGGCCTGACCTCTCATGCAAATCTCCGTTATCCAAACATGATTCCTTTCAGCCCACATGAGGGTCGGCTTTTGGAGCCAAATGATGCCAATATTACATCAGCGGAACAGGGAAGACTCAAAGTATCACTGAAATGGCTAAAAGAGAAAAAAATGCCTCCAGATGTGAATGGGCATCCGTTGACTGGCTCGTCCGACCACTATGTTCTTTCCGACAGATTTCACGAAAACAACACAAAAGACTCTCGCGATAAACTTCGCAAAATACAGCTTGTTCCGGAGTTGGCAGGAAGAGTAAATTCCCAGTGTGCTGAGCAGCTGTTTTCTCAAATGAGAAAAAAACAATTACTTTCTAAATGTTATGAAGCCGACAAACCATGTGTTCCTTATGCGAAACCTGTTGCACCACTAATGTTGCAAAAAATAAGAGGTTTGCTGAACAACTTACCAAGCATGTTGGATGAACTGAGGTTGTCCTGGACAAGCATGGTCAAGCACTATCAGGTAAAGATTTATTTGGCATAATGTTAACATTGTATAGCACAATTTGCTGACATGCTTAATTTGTAGGGACTTCGTATGGAAACACAATTAAAATGGATGATGAGCCAAGTTCACAGAAGGTAGATGTGAGAAAGCTGAAGGATGTGCTGTTAAACAAGAACTGCTGGAAACAACCATTAGGTGAAGCAATGGAAGAAAAGGTGATTGCTCCTTGAAGGTAGATATAGTTTAGGAATGAGTAGCTTCAAACCTGTTATATTTGAATGTTGTTGTTTTTTTTGTTTTTTTTAGCTCAGACATGTGTTGGACACATTGAAAAGTCAGAGTGAACACGTGGCACGTGTTTATTCAACTACCCTGATGAGAGAAGACTTCCAGACACTGGGATTGCAACGCAGTATTGAGACAACAGTTAGGATCTTTTTTTTATTTTTATTTTTTTATGAATTATTCATGTATGAGTGTATGTTTTCCTGTCTTTAAGTTTAAAGTTGCTTTGTTAATAGATTCTGAACTGCTGTTTCAAGATGATTGAAGATGTCAGTGAATTGCAGGTAGTGTGTGTGTGTGTGTGTGTGTACAGGTTTTTATATCCCCGTGGGGACCAATTGTCCAAAAGTACAAAATAAAATAAATTTTGACCTCGTGGGGACATTAGTGAGGTCCCCATGGGGAAACAAGCTTATAAAACATACAGAATGCAGCAAGTTTCCTGTAAGGGGTAGGTTTAGGTGTAGCGTCAGTGTAGGGCAATACTACATACAGTCTGTACAGTAGAAACACCATTACGCCTATGGAGAGTCCCCACAAGGATAGCAAACCAGACATGTGTGTGTGTGTGCGTGTGTGTGTGTGTGTGTGTGTGTGTGAGTTACCTGCTCCAGGGCCCTGTAGACTATATGTAAGTAATGCGTTCTCTCCCTCATCGAGGTCAATGGCCTTCATTGTGATCACTGAAGTACCAACAGGCTCATTCTCAAACACACTAGTGGTGAAAACTCTCTCTGAGAATCGTGGACGGAAATCATTTACATCCATCACTGTTAACTGCACCTGATAGATACAGAGAGAGAGAGACAGAAAGAGATGATAAAGAGGTGTTAAGGTGGAGTAACAAAAGCCGTTTTGGTTGTTTTTCAAAGCATTTGAGGTCAGCACATGCAAAACTGTTCACATGAAACTAAAACTCTCTGCGCGAAAAATGCAAACATGCACAAAACCTGAACACTGGTTGGGAATTCTGCCAACAAAAAAGTTCACTTAAAACAAAATGATTATGCAGATCCTGAAACAGTTACTGGCCATTTGAACTCACCAAATTTGATTTGTAATAGCAGTTTACTCACATTTGGAGCTTTAAGTGAGTGAATATTATGCTAAGTTTGCATTGAAAATTGCATCAGCTGATGGTATTTAAAAATTCTGCTTGTTTTGCTTATATACTTCCCATTTCCACATAACAACAGAGCATGAATAGAGGAAGTCTAAACTTTTCGCATGTTGTGAAACCTCATTTCACAGCTGATGCTCTCTACATATCCTTCTTAAACAGGAACTGTAAGTGTAGAAGACTCCGCCTTTAATGCGTCAAAGTCTCTTGCTCTAATCATTTTATACATGTTTGGTCTTTTTCCTGTGGTTAGTTCACAGTTTACAGAACAGGTTGTTAAAATGATTTCACATTAAGATAAATTGACGACGCAAGTCTTTTTGTGTCTGAAACAAGCCAGACATAAACATATTTATTTATTAGAGCTACATATAGTACTTTAAAGTTCCTACTTCTGTATAATAATTTAGAAGTGATGTGGGTCATGATGTGATATTTTGTCAGCTCAGCCACACATTGCATGTACCTGGACAGAGTTTTCCCGGCGGTTGTTGGGGCTGCCTCCAGGGTTGTCCCTGGCATAAGCTGTAAGTGTGTAACGGTCCTTGGTCTCTCTGTCCAGGGCAGACAGGATGTAGATGTCACCCTAATAACATAAGACACTGAAAATGAATATAAATGATATTAGAAATGGCATTTGTTATGGTCTTTGTTTTGTTTTTACACCAAACACACTCACTGTAGTGGGTGTTATGCCGAACTTGCCCTCTCCATCTACAAGCCCATATTCAATGACAGCGAACAGGCCAGAGTCTGCATCAGTTGCTCTCACGCTTACAATAATAGTGCCAAGTGCAACATCCTCAAAAATGGATTTCTACAAAAAAAAAAAAAGAGAGAGACATTGTTCTTTTTAATGTACTACATATGTCTGTGTTATAATAAAACATGGAAAAATTGACATATTCACACACTAATATACACAAAATCTTTTAATCTTTTAAAGTCTCTTACTTTATGTGCACCAACACTTGAGATGATGAAAAATGCAGAAAAAACTGTAATACTGTGTGAAATATTTTTACAATTAAAAAAACATTTTATTCTTGTGCTGCAAAGATGCATTTCCTTCAACATTACTCTATTCTTTAGTGTCACATGATCATACAGGAATCATTATAATATGCAGATTTGGTTCTCAAGAAACATTTCTTTTTGTTATTAATGTTGTGCTGCTTAATGGTTTTTTTTGGGGGGGAAACTGTGAAAAGTCTATAGAAACACTGAAAATATTTAAAATAAAAGTTAAGTAAAAGCTATTAGAAAATGCATATAGACTTAAAACTAAATACTTCACTGGTCATACATTTAAATACTTAGTTACTATAACTAGTCATTAGTCCCCTATCTGTAAACTGAGTGTTTAATCTTGTCATTTTACATTATTGACACACTATTTTCCTATTTGATACTGTTAAGTGCTGTATAAAAGCTGCTATATAAATAAAGGCGACTTGACTTGTAAAAACTTTTCAAACTTTGATCACTCTATCAGAGTTAAAACACTTCCTGAATTAAACAGGAAAGAAAATCATCCAACCTGCACAGTAGCCTGTTTATCTGGTTTCTACTGATTTACCTGATACAAAGGTTGTTGAAAGACTGGGTTGTTGTCGTTGACATCAACAATCTGCAGATAGACAGGAAGTTCAGTAAAGCGGGGAGGCGAGCCGTGATCCTGAGCACGCACCGTGAAGTTTAACCACTGCACTTGTTCATAATCCACCGTCCGGTTGGCCACAATTTTACCTATGTATAGTGATTTTGAAAAACATGCACCATGCATATTAGACATTAGGGAATTTAATCAACGAGATCAATTTTTCAAGCTTGAGTTTCTTAGGGTTTAAAGGAATAGTTCACCCAAAAATAAACATTCTGTCATCATTTCCTCACCAGGCTGTTTTGGGTAATTGGTGAAAACAAAGAAATTCATACAGATTTGTAATGACTCAAGGGTAAGTAGACGAGGACAGAATTTTCATTCTTTAAGGTTAACATCTACAGAATACGGATGTGTTTATGTGTGTAACCTGTAGATGGGTCTTCAAGTCTTATGTAGTCTCCACGGGGTAGGTGTAGGAGCTGATAGATGATCTGACCATTTGGTCCTTTATCAGGATCCACAGCTGTCACCGACAGCAGCGTGGTACCAGGCACGGCACCCTCCAGAATCCTCTCAGAGAAGTTTGCTACCCCAAAAGGACGAAAACGGGGAGCGTTGTCATTCACATCCAGCACGTTGATGGTCAGTTTGGCTGTAGAAAAGAAATAATATTTATTCTGGAATGTTGCAGAAAAAAAAAAAAGTATTCCACGCTGGTTTAGTGCTGGTCAATATAGAAAATTACAGTATAGGAAGGAAACCTGACAAACTGGAAGATTTCTTGGTTTCCGACAAACCTGCTGGTTAAGCTGGGCCTAGTTTGGACATATTGTCCCACTAGTGACCAACACCCGAAACACATGCTGGTCTTTTCAATAAACTGCAATGTGATCAGTCTTAAAGTAATAGCTGCATATGTAAATGAGTTTGTTTCTCTATCTGAACAGATTTAGAGACATTTAGCATTCCATCACTTGCTCAACAATGGATTCTCTGCAATGAATGGGTGCCGTCAGAATGAGAGTCTAAACAGCTGATAAAAACATGAAAATAATCATTATGTAATGCAAATAAGTCAAAAGCATATTTGCATGGAACAAGCTTTTCTTTTCATAAGACATTACATTGATGTACTGGAGTGGTGTGGGCACTTGTGGATTATTTAGATGTTTTTATTAGATGTTTGGACTCTCATTCTGATGGCACCCATTCACTCCAGAGGTTGCACTGGTTAATAAATGATTTAAAACCTTTTTCCAAAAATCTGCTTCAATAAAAACCTAACTCATCTACATCTTAGATGGCCTGAGAGTGAAAAAATAAAAACAGGAGGGAAAATAGGAAGTAAAGTAAGGTGGTCTTTCATACCATTGGGTACACTGACGGACATGTCAATAACATCACTGGCGTTGTCATGCACTGATACAATGATCTCAAAAGTGGCAACCAGCTCTCGGTTCAAAGGGTTTCGCACAAAAACAGCACCTGAGAATAAAGATGGACACAATTATCAACACAACGTGGTTCTCAAAAGTAAAAATTACATTTATTTTCTCCATAGAAAACAGATCTTTGATTAAACGTATGGTGTATGCTGAATTCGGAATGAAAGGCTACATGTAACGTCACTTAAGACATAATAGCTCACCTGTGTGGAAGTCAATTCCGAACGACTGCTGCAGCCCATCCACTGGATTATTCCCATCATCCCTTGCTTCCACAGAGATGATGTAATATTCCAGGCGAGGTCGTAGATCAGGGTCCTCGGCGTTGAGTGTAGCTACGACCACTCCTGGTGGTGTTGACTCGTTAACGCTGATGGTCTGCACTGGCTGTATGAAACGAGGACGGGAGTCATTGACATCGTCTAGAACGACAGTTAACGTCGCTGTTCCTGAGAGAGGGGGTGTGCCTCGGTCGGTTGCTATGACAACTAGACGGTACGAGCTACGTTCCTCTCGGTCCAGTGTTGCATTTCCGACCACAACGGCACCAGAGAGAGCGTCAACAATGAAACGGTCCTGAGCGCCGCTGTCCAAGCGATACTGCAGCCAACCGTTAGAGCCCGCATCAGCGTCACTCGCTGACAGCTGCGTTACTACCACACCTGAAAATACACACCATAATACACATAACACACCCTCTCTATATATACATTTTTAGTTTGAGTATTTTTAGCATTTAAAATGAAACCCAATGACCCAAGTATTTCTTATTTCTGTTTTTCATGTAATATTTTCATTTATATGAAACTTAATTGCATTTTTGCATGTTAAACATATATACAGTACATTGAATATATTTGTCAATAAATAATGTTTTACAAATATTTAAAAATACTAACTTACAAATAACTTTATTATTATCATCATCAGTATTCATTATAGTTATTTTTACTAATATTAATTATTAATTAATAAAAGAAAGCGCAAAAGCCTCTAAGTACCATCTGGAAGTTTCCATACAGTAACACTTTATTTCGATCATCAGAGTATTAGTAGACTGTCTGTTTAATATTTTCTAACAATTTATTTTGGTAGATCCACAACATAAAATATACTGACTGTAAGAAACTTTGCATTATATGTCATCCTATTCTTCAATGAGAATTAGTTGAAATGTAGTTGACATGTAGTTACAAAGTTACTTATAATTAGTAGAATGTCTAAAGTGGATTATCAAAATTAAGTATAACCTTTTAAATCTAAAATGACCATTTTTATGGGTCCTTTTCTATGCAGTAAAAGTGAAATAACTGAACGGGAGCCTAATTAAAAAACTCATTCTAGAAGAACATTTCAGGAGGCACTAAGAGACAAATATGAATTTATATGAGCAACAACAGCATACTTCCAATTACAGTGCAATGTGGCCCAACAAACCAGAGTAAACTAGTTTTTCTACCAGTTCATCCACCTTCATCATCTGTCTGTTTCACCTGTGGGGCTGTTTTCTGGCAGGTGTACAGTAAAACTGGATGGATTGAAGACTGGTGGGTTGTCGTTTACGTCGAGGATAGTGATAGTGAGTGAAACGGTGCTGTTTAAACCTCCCACATCCTCCCCAAGCAGAAACAACTCCACCCGTGGAACAGAGAACGACTCCCGGTCCAGCACGGCACCCCCACGCACTGATACCACCCCTAGAGACACACAGAGAGGGGGTGGGAAAGCGAATGTGTCATGAGCGGGAGTAGTGCTTGATTACGAGAAACTGTAAGTGGGTGCATGAAAGGTGGGAGGACTTGTAGAACCGATAACACAGATATAAAAGTATGTGCACGATTAAAGGAATAACATTTGAAATTAAACACTATTAAAAATAAATAAAAGTCCAATTAATAACAAAAACATTTAATTAAAGGTTAAATTAATTTAACTTAATATACAAAGAAAGCTAAAATAAGTAAAGTAAATAGTGTTGAGTTATATGGGAATATAGTCATTGAGGAATATATGGGAAATTAATATTTTGCCATTTTTAAAATAAAATAAAACAGAAAGAAACTAAAAATACTGAGAATGAAAATACTACACAAGCTTAGCTGCTGAACTGAATTTAAGCTTCTTGATATTTTCTCTTGAATACATCAGTGTAACGTTTTAAAAATATATTTGGTGGCAGTCGATTTTGGAAAACATGAAAACAAAACAAACATAAGCCATAGCATCTGTGCTGAACATCAGACCTGTGCGTGAGTCTATGGAGAAGAGGTCCACTCTGGATCCCAGAAGACGATACCTCACCACAGCATTTTCCCCAATGTCTTTGTCCTCTGCTAGAACTGGGCCGTTTAAAATCAACACAGTGGTGCCTGATAGACAGACAGACAGAGAGAGGTTCAGAAATTTGATTTTATGTTATGTTCAACGAGTCGTAACTGTTCATCTCTTATTTAATTCCCTAGAGAGTATGTTATATTTGTCGATTTTGGCTGCCCAAGAGAGTTATAATCTATTTTTTTCAGTCTTACTTTACATGATGATTGAATAATGTCATACTTGTGATGCCACCTGAAATCCAGAATTTTCCACCATTTAAGTCTTCCTACTGCTGTCTTTATCTCACTCAGTTGAGATAATGTTACTGATTGACTGCACTGAGTACAAAACCTGAATGCGACTATAGTGTTATGTGTGTTCTATAGAGCTGCCTTATCCCTTAATAAAATTCATTTAATAACTGATTAACTGCAACATTGACATTTTTATTGAAATTAATCAACACTGAACTGAGCTTAATAATGATATTCTTCTGTAGACCTGCTCATTGCTTTAAAATTGAACTGAATTTGTTTTTTAAATGATGCACTTAATGCACTTTGCAACATTAGCACTTTAATTGAACTGAACTGAATCAACATTGATCTGAATAATGACAATTTTTACTGTATAAAGTGCTATAAAAATGTAATCTGACTTGTCAGTTGTTTACCTTGACTTGTGCCTACTTACTGGTTACAAAATTATCAGTATGTGCAGAAACCTAAAGATTATAGAATTTATTTTTTTTAATAAATGGTATTTTTGAAAGTTGCAGAATTTTAATAGTACAACAAACTTGCTTTTGAAAAGGTTTGTCATGATGCAACAGTCTTTTTTAATCTTTGACAACCTTCTAAACATCTTTGCCCTTTGTTTGAAGAGAGGAACTCAATCTTTATTTCTGAAGTCAGGATGTGGGTAACAAGAACCTGTGGGTGAGTTTTCACTGATCTCGCCCCTGTAGCTAGATTGGGTGAAGATGGGCCTGTTGTCATTCACATCCAGCAGTGTCACCACCAACAACTCTGAGTCCTGAGCAGAGAGAGAAGAGTCTCATGAGAGTATTCACCTGTTCATGCTGTCTAAACTGTTGTGTTATTTACCCTGCGTGCGATGCGGGGGTTGTCTGGGTTGTCTTTGACGGTGATGGTGAGGCTGTATTCAGCCACTCTCTCTCTGTCTAGAGGTCTGTTCACCTGAACCACACCTGACTGGAGCGAAGAGAACATCTGTCTGTTGACTCATACATTATTACTTGAAAAAATGATTAAGAAAATGATTAAGAAAAACTCTTATTCTTTTCTTCCCTATATCCCTCTGTCACTTACGGTCTCATTAATGTAGAATGATCCATCGTTGTTTCCGGCCGTGATGCTGTATGTGAGGAGAGCGTTGCGGCCGCTGTCTGAGTCTTGTGCCCTCACTTGAATGATGGAGGTTTGAACGGGAGCGCCCTCGCTCACACTGGTGTTATAGGGTAAGTTGAGCAGGATGGGGTCGTTATCATTAATGTCCAACACCTGAACACCCACTACCACCTGACAGAGCAGAGAAAATCTAAACCACTAAATGATTTATGGGAAATGAATCATAACAATAATAATATAAAATAAAATATGAAAAACTAAATATTGCTATGGTTATATTTTACTGTGAAATACAATTTGAGGATTTAGGAAAAATAACAAAATAATGTTTTTCTATTTTACAACTGTAAACTATACATGCTTTATAGATTTGAAGCATTTTCTTGAAACATTTTTAAATTTGGCAAAAAATTGGACAAAAAGAGGCCAAAACAACTGCACTTAAAAAAAATGATTTCCCAACACTGTTCAGTTTATTATAAAGTTGACTTGAAACAGTTCTGTTTTGTTTCAACTCAATATTTTCATTTTGGAAGTACATAAATTATTTTACTTCCCCTTCCCATCATGCTCTGCACAGAACTGAGTAAAGATAGTCAATCTCTAAATAAAATGTTATTTTGGTCATTTTTTATTAAGATGACAAAATTGGGAGACTTGTTAATGTTTAATGCTCTTTTATGTTGGTATTTAAAAGACCTTCTGCTATGTTAGTGATGTTGGGGGTAACCATTGTGGTAAAGTGTAGAGCATGGGGTTGGGAACCTGTTGATTCAAAGTTGTCCTGCCCTCAATTAAATTGAGTTCATCCAATTAATAATATTTTTGAGTGTGGGGAAATCTAACTGTTATTTTTCTTATTAATAAAAAAATGCATGATTATTGATTAAATTTAATGTTTTAAGCTCCACGTTTGCGGAGTTCATTTGCATTAAAAAAAGAGAAAATACTGTACTGATTTTATTTAGGGTAAATATAATAATAATAAAAATTTATTTTGTAGCACTAATAAATATGATTTCTAATTTAATTTTCAAAAACCATCTAACTATTATTTGGTGTTAAACAGGAAGGCACAGCAGACACAGAAGAGGTTAGCGGTGTCAGTGCAATTTCGTATGTCCCAATAACAGCACATTGTCCTTCCACATACTCAAAAACATGTACTTTCCCATCAGTTCATATAGAAGAATATGAACTGACTGAGTGTGGGTGTTTACCATTGCACTGAGAGCTGGCGTTCCCAGATCTTTGGCAGTAATGGTAATGTTGTAATAGGCGATAGTTTCCCTGTCCAGCTCTACATCTCTTCTCACTCTTAACTCTCCTTCAACAGATGACACTACAAACTCATCTGGGAAAGAGTGTGACGAAAAAAAAACAGAGGCAGATATAAATGAATAGACCGTTTTAAAAGCAAGCAAAAAACAGCAAATTTCAACAATAATCGTTTTTCTGATTGAATCTGAATCACACATACTTTTTAGGTCTCCTGCGGTGATGCTATACTCCACTTTTCCATTGGATCCCGAGTCAGCGTCCGTGGCTTTAACAGTCCACACACGTGGGCCCGGCTGACCCTCTGTGATTTCAAATGGACCCTCGAATGGTCTCGGGAAGATGGGTGCGTTATCGTTCACGTCGACCACATTCACTAGGACCTGCAGTACAGAAGAGTGTGTGAGTGTAATATAAAGGAATTATGGGACTGCATACGTGTATAGTAGATGTGAACTTACTGTGGTGCTGGAGGTCAGTCTGAACTGAGGTATAGGACACTGATCCGTAGCTGTGACCGTCAGCACATAATGACCATTACTGATTTCATAATCCAGCTCCTTAATGACCACGATCTTACCCTGTGAACACACACAAACACAATTTGAACACGCGCAGCAGTGGAGTATATGAATCATTTTCATAAACGCAAATCACTATATTAGAATGATTTCATGTGGACTAGAGATGCCAAAAATTCAACATTGCACAAATTACACTTTAAATATATCTAAACAGGAAAGTGTTATTTTAAATTGCAATAATATTTCACAATATTACAGTTTTTAATGTTTTGATGTACTTATTGCAGCCTTGGTTGGTTAGCATAAAAATCTTACTGACTGAGAAACATCATACTATTTTTTAAAACATTATGTGTTATTACTTTATAGTTTACACTAATATTGGCCTTTTCAGACTCATTTATAGAACATTTTTATAGTCAAATGTGTTTACTTAGGTCATTCTGCAAATTGGTTATCAATGCAATCTATGCAAACTCTAAGTATTTAAATGTAAAAATTACTGGTTGGGTTAAAATAATAATGCAGTTCATTAAAACTACACAACCCTGTGATCCTGGAGCAGTCTGTTTGTAGTAATAGTTAACAATATATTAAACGGGTCAAACTTTCAGATATTTTGTTTTACTTTTATGCTAAAAATCATTAGGATATTAAGTAAAGATCATGTTCCATTAAGATATTTTGTACATTTATATCAAAACTTTCTTTTTTATTAGTGATGTGCATTACTAAAAACTTCATTTGAACAACTTTAAAGGCGATTGTCTCAATATTTTGATTTTCTTGCACCCTCAGATTCCACATTTTCAAATAGTTGTACCTCAAACCATACATCAACGGAAAGATTATTTATTCAGCTTTCAGATTATGTACACCTCTAAAAAATGACTAGTTTTGTGGTCCAGGGTCAGATATCTTTAGTAATAAATAAATAACTACTTATATGTGCATCAAGATTAAAACACCATATGAGTTGGTAAATACTCACTGACTCTGAATATGAGGGGAGCTAAACATGTCTATATAATGACAATAACACTTCAGTGTCTCTAACTAATCCTGGCTTCCTGTCTGTGTGTGTTCACTCTCAGACCCCCTCACCGTTATGCTATTGATCTGGAATGTCTGGGCCAGGTTGCCATTGGAGATGGCATAACGGATGGTCCCGTTGAGTCCTTCATCAGGGTCGATGGCAGTAACCGTGGCGATAGTAGCTCCTACAGTGTTTGGCCCCTCTCTGAGCTCTGTTACATACTCTTCCTCCGGAAACTCGGGCGCGTTGTCGTTTTCATCAATTATACGGACCCAAACGGTGGTGGACGTCTGTGGAAATGGATGGGTAACAATAAAAAGGGAAATACTGTTATATTTTACAGTTATAACTAGGGATATCCAACAGAAAAGATATATGCATGAACTTATAAAAACATGCCCCTTAAAAAGCATGAGAAGAGTGTCAATGCATTGAAAAAATAAAACTTTAAATATACCGTTTAATTGAAATCAATCATAAGTTACAGTATCTGTAAGTCATCTGTGAACTAGTGAGTAGGGCAGTGTTTATGGCCTTTGGATGAGTATTTGCATGTTTTCTCCAGAACAGGTCGTGCATGTGGAGTAACCTTTATCGCGTGGTATCATGGTGAACTAGTGTGGCAAGTTTGAATGTTATTTGCATAACCTGTCGGCCCTTGTGTGTGATGGCAAGAGTTTACCGATGTGTGTCTTTTCCATGGTGATGCTATCAACAGGTATCAGATCCCCTCTAATATTCACTATGAGTCTCAAGAGAAGCATCTTATAAAATTATTTTGTTTAAAAATTTAAAAAATAAGTATTTTAATTCCATTTAAATGGATAACTAATTTCACACTTCAAATAAATTATTCATCAGTTCAATTTCTTCCTTTCTTTTTTTACATGTTAGGATATAAGTGGATGGACATAAAGATAAAACTTATTTTTCTTTATTTATGCTACTACGTTACAAACATATGTTATATACAAATATAATATGGTTATAATAAACAATAATATTAAAAATATTAACAATAAAACAATGTTTGAAAATAATTATAATTCAAATTATGTAGACATCAGAAAAAAAACAGAATCACTGAATTCTTTTACACATGTAATTATTAAGTAACGTTAGATGACCTATTATTAAAATCAACAAACAAACAAAAAACAAAGCAAGCTGAAGTTGGAGAGGGAGGAGTAACAACTTTGTTGGGGGTGGGATGAGATTGAGTGAAGTAGTGCTTCTTGTTTCACTGCTTTACTTCTGATATGATTCTGAGAAGTAAATTACTGTAAAAGCCACAGTGCCGCTGAGTTCAGAAAAGCACGGGAATAAGAGGAAGAACACATACGATTTCTGTCTTCACGGCAGGGGAAACTGTAAAGGACCTTGGACATAAACTGAAGACATTTCAGCAGTTTCGTGAAGATCGGGAGTGATGGATGTATTTTGCGCTCTATTGCTTTGCTTCCATCTCTTAACTGCGTTTCAAGGTAAATCTACTCCGTTTTCTGTGCTATGTATTATTCTGCACTGATCATACAGAACACGCTCTTGCGTTTTTTTTAACTGGTCTGTGTATATAAGCGTTACAACGGCATATTTGTCTGTCAGTCGCGTTTTGCACATATTTGTAAGCGTTTTAATAGCGTGGTTCACGTTTTATAAATGAGTCTCGATATCCCTGCGTTTGTTTAAATGCCGTTGCGTGAACGACCCTGATTCTGACATTTGTTTATGTCCTCAAGGCTGATGGGGCGTGTGTCAGCTTGTTTTAAAACTGAAAAATAACTCTTAAGTCCTCTCAAGCTTTGTCCTAAAACCAATACTCAACCGTTTTGTGATAACTTGTTTTTAAGTGTGCTCCCACGTTGCTTTACGCTATTATAAAACACGCTGCTTCAGCTTTCCTCGCATTTAACGTTAGTTCAGCTGCTCCTCTTAATTTGCTATTGTGGTTTAAAGCAGTGTAGTTTTGGTCAAGTACGTACATGTTTGGAGAAATCACAAAGCCAAGAACTTCGATGTTATAACGTTAGTGTGTCCAGTCGCTAAGTTTACGCTTTTTTTAAGCGTAGAGATGATATTATAACACGGTTGTGATGACAGCTTGATTCATGAATATTAACTAATATAATGAGGTCATCTAATAAACCTAGCTGATTGGCTTTGACGTTGGTGGTATTAAACACTAGCCAATCATACAAGGTTTTAGCTTGTGAATATTAATATATAAATTAATATTCATTAGCTAAATTCGGTCTACAGCAGTAGAATATTCTTAATTTAGTTACGCATAACCGGCGTTTTAACGTCGCCTAAACGTATTTTACCATTATTTAAACGCTATAACCGCCATGCGTCGCCTTGTCTCGAACTTAACTCTTAAAAACAACACATACTCCAAATAATATATTTGAATAATGTGTTACTTGTGTGTCAAAACTTTTAACAAAAATAGTCAATGATGATGAAAAGACTAAACACACTGTGTCAGGTTCTTTAATCACGGTCTGTTATTAATGTAGCATTTTTTAAATCAGCTTTAATCGGATACTTCCTTCTTTATACAGCCTCCATCTCAGCCAATCAGAGAAGCCTAATCGAAGATAAGAGTAAAATACATTAAAGTCTCAAGTACTGGTATATAAGGCTGTATATTAAAAAAAAAAAAAAGTGAAGTTTCAGCAGGATTTACCCAGCGCCTGTTTTCAGGTGAAGCCATTAATTCATAGTTCATCATTTACTGTAGCTAATAAGACAATAATAATAATTAGCTAATAGCTAATAATTTTTGCCAATTTTAGTGTGGTTGGTCTAAAGCATGACAGTGTGAGATGTGGATCTTCAGTAAGTAGAGGATGTGCGAGGCTTGTTGAAGCTGTTAAAGCTGAGTAATCGTCAGGTCAGTTCTTCAAACCAGGGGGTATCGATTCCATGAGTGAAGGCAAGTGATCTTTCTCAAAAGACCTGGTGCTTTTTATCATAATCAGGCCTGAGAGGACAAGATATGTTTGAAACAGAGCATATATTTATTCAAAAGAGACAGGGAGACAGACAGAAAGGATCTCAGAGGGTATAAGACCATAGATATTGCACAGGGATTACATTCCTGACCCCCTGGGTTTGTGATTCCTCATGAGAGGCTACATCCACAATTCAAATACACAGAGAGGAGAAAATGATTAACTGAGAACCAAGAGAAAAAAGTAACACAAAGGAGGAAGGATGATGCAACAGTAAGCACTAGTGTTGGTAGCTATAGGAAACATTACTATTGCGTACTGTTTTAGCGCTTAAGATCACAAAGCGTTTTACAAATGCTCATAATATCAAATGCAAATCAGCACAGAAAATCCACAAAGATATAAATGATTTGGCTTTTGGGAATGTAATATTGTCTATCGCTAAAACAATAAATTAAGTTTATACTGATCTGCTGGAGGTTTCGGTTAAAAATGGGACGTTCCCTCAGAGTCATGCTTTGTACTGCAGATAGGAGGGAGGTCCTAAGACCCCCTATGGCTTACATTAACACCTTTTAATGAGGCTCTTGAAAAAACAGCGATAGTGAGAAATAAGAATAACATGTAGGAGGGGGCTGGACAGGGGGTTCTTTCCTGACACAAATAAATGCACTTTTCATGACCTTTTATTTTTATAGTCGCTCTCTTTTATATATACAAGCGTACTGTCAAGCTCTATTTCAGAGGTTGTGTAATGATTCATAAACGGTCTCTCTAAAATGAAGCACATTGTGGGCACAGTGGCATGCAAATGTCATTCTTCCAATATCGATCTCATCACCCAATATACAATATCAAAGTACAATATGGATTCATATGTCTATGTAAATTCTGTGACACAGATGCTTCCGTGTTGACGTCACAGATAAACACATTTGCAGACAGATGCCCTCAAGCAAGGGCAAGTTCCATTGTTATTTCTCTCTGTCAGATGAGTCTGAGAATGTTCTGGTCTCAATTCAAGTTATATTATCAGTCAACATTAAATCTGAATCCTGCTTACATTGTCTTGAACTGGTCAGTGGTTTTATATGCTTTTAAAGTAACAGTTTAAATTGGCTCTGCCTTCAAAACATGCCTTTGATCCAAACCTGACCCCAAACTCAGCGGCCGCACATTTATGTCAAGAGAGCAGGGTAGTATTTCATCCAGTCACAACAAAGACGTGCTGAACCCCTGGCAGCTGCCAGAGCAGACTCCCAGCACAGAATCTCACAGGGTGGAAAATGGAGCCCTGGACCGGATAATTACAAACGCTGATTGGGAATATGAGGACGGATGAGGTTTATATAGAATAATAGGGAAGGAGAGGTTTGAACTGTATTGTGTCTTGAGAGACAGGAACGGACACGCCGCCCTGAGTGCACTTTATCACAAAGACGCCGTTTCCTATTGCTCTTCCTGACACACATGTCAGCGAATAGATTTAAGCTATGTGCGCTCTGGGCATTTTAATAAAGAAGCTGTTATACACGTTAAGGTCGACTACATGTTTCTTTAATGTCAATCATAGCAGAGGGCGGCTAGACTGATAGGCAGCCATGCATTCAAGCAGTCAATATCTAGATCAGTCATTCATAAATATAGGAAATATTTATCCATTCATGAGAAATCTGGGTCTTTCCCATTTCATCTGCCTGGTTGATAAACATTCAGCTGTGGTTCATAGGGTCTGTGTGTGTGATTAGGGTGTAGGTCTGTTTTGACTATTACAGGATAGGAAACAATGAACTCAGTGTGCCACCCTTCTACACACACACACACACACACACAAACACTGCTATGGATATAAGAAACAATAACAGCAGAAGACTGAAGTCTGACACCTGCTGTTGTTTGTTCAATAATGTGGTGGAAATGATTTTCTTCCGCAAGTGTCACAAAGCTTGTTTTTCAATTTTGGGTAATTACTGCTATAGCAGTCCAGTTTACAATTTTACTATACAAGTAAGCAACTCTATACAGGTACTGATGTGAATGGAGTTAAAAAGCACACATTTCAAGCAAGAATTTAATGAAAAAAAAAAATTTAATTAAAAAATAATAATAAACATATAAAGGCATTTTTCAACAATTACAAAAATCGATTGATTATAAATTAATCCTTTGATATATATACATAACATATCATTTGTTTAGTGATACCAAATACACAAATAAATGGGTTGTTCAAAGACACTTATTAAATGCGTAACTCAAATTTTCTCACTGATAGAACATTATTTTCAAATGAAGACAGCTGCTAAAGTCTAGCCACAGATACTGCAGTAAACAACCTCCGATAGACTGATAGACTTACAGAGAAATGCACATGTGGTCAGCTGACTTTAAAGTGCTGAACTTCACACATTGCAAGTACCGAATACATACTTTCTATGAGGAACTAAGCTCAAGAAATCAATAGATATTGCTGTATGCCTGTTTTGACATGAAATTTGACATCAATTCAGGTTTAAATATTTTCAATGTATTTTCCTTTTTGGGGGAAATCGTCTTCAGCTTTACAGCCTGTATTAGTATCTTATATTAAAATTATCTAATTATCTTTAATATAAAAGTTTTTCTCTCTGTGTCTCTCCAGTGAGCGGTGAGCATCACACTTTCAGTGTCACTGCGGCCCACCGGATCTACGAGTGCCCTGAAGGGGCCAATGTCACTATGATGTGTCTTCAGTCTGGATCCAAGCTTCATTTGGAGGACAAGCTGTGGAACACCTGGCTCTTCACACCTCACTCAAAGGAGCACTGCCAAAAGGGCGCACATCCTCGTGGGTCCGGTCACTCCAACCACACGCTGGGAGTGGAATACATAGGCAAAGGCGAAAAGTCTTTCTCAATCTCCTTGCAGAACATCAAGCACAGTGATCAGGGCAAATACTGCTGCCTGCTAATGGAATTTAACAAGCAAAAAATGGAGCAGGGGGCCCGTGAATTCATCTACCTGACTGTGGTGCCATGTAAGTGAACGAGGAGAGACGTCAGGTGTGACATTGTAGTATCCATTCTGTTGTTGTGTGATCTTAACCTATTCCATTTCCACAGCGATGGGACCACCTCACAACAGAAGTCTGAAGTGTTCGGATTGGTCTAACAGTTCTTCAGATGGTACGTTTAACACAGCACACTTATAAAACTATGGCTCTAAAAAGTGGTAAAACAATGTAAGTTTTTTCTTTATTTTCACCCAAAAGTAAAAATTCCCTAATCAATTACTCACCCAAAATTTAATAGCTTCTTTCAAAAATATATATTTTGGAGAACATGGAAACCAAAAAGTTAACCTCTATTGACTTTCATAATATGGAAAAAAAAGTCAATAAGGAGCAGAAAGTGTTTGGTTAGCCAAATTTTCTTCTTATGTGTTCAGCAGTAAAACAACTTGAGTGTGAGTAATGTTGACAAATTGTTCATTTTTGGGTGAAATATCCCTTTAATTTAAATATGGAATTTAGTATTTGGTTAAGTTTTTGGGCTCAATCATTTAAGTAAATTTGACCCTAAATCTACTGTTTCTTTCTTTTAAAACCCACTTATTAAATGATGTGCTTGCTCAAGTTTTTCAGTAATATATACAAAATGGCATCTAGTGGAACAGCAATCAAGCATTTTTAAGTGCTTGACTACTGATTCTTTTATTTTTTCCACCAGCAGGGGTGGATTCCGTGAATGTGGGGCCTAAATTATATTTGCACACATTTACTGTTATTTGCTGCTGCACATTGTTGCCATATAGTTATGTCCAGTGTTTCTACATTTTTCATGTACATATTATTATGATAGTCTGTAATTAACATTAACATTCATTCATTTAGCAGACACTTTTATTCTTTCATGTTGCAGACCACTTATTACTTATTATTACTTAGTATTGACACAACCCTGTTTAGGCTACATTTTCGCTTCTCTGTGTGCACATACTGTATAATGCGGCTAAATTCTCAATAAATCTGTTTTCACTGATATTGTTCCTGTTGTCATAAAATGGGATGAATATGAAATAGTAACTACATAGCCGGATCTACCTTCCAAGATGTTAATCCGCACAAAAATTGTGATTTATAATCAAATCGTCGTCTGATAAAATCAAACAGGCTACACATAAGATAATGACATTGCATTGTTTTGTATTGTGTATGTCATGTATTGTTAACACAAGCGCGTTTTAGAATTGTTTTAGAATGAAAACAATCCTCGTTTACACTGGGGAGTTTTCAAACTAAAACAGGGTCTGCAGCATTTTCGAAAGTGTCCATTTTTAAGGGTAGAAAACGCTGGATTAGAGTAAACGATAGGCGTAACCTTAGCAAAAGTTATGCGATTTAAATAGGGCTGTCAAATGATTACAATTTTTTATCAAATTAATCAGCCAAAAGATAAATAACAGAACACGGATACATAATTTTCATACTATGTCTGTTTATTAACACAGCCAAATAATGGTGGTTTAAATCAATCTAAAACATAATACATACCATAATATTTGTCTTTGCAATGAGAACACTCTTTTATCTTTAGTCTGACCTAAGCATTCACAAAGCCGCTGTCAGCAAGACTCACGCCGGTTTCGCACTAAGCAGCGCGCATTTTTCGGCACCCATGTTAACGGATGAGAGCTTTCACACAGTGCATAGCATTGACGCGATAGTGGAAATGCGCTAAATAAATTGACGTAATTAACGACAAAACATTAAATGTCGTTAACGCGTTATTTTTGAGTTTTGAAACAAAATCCGCTAGTGTAAACGGGGCCTCAGAAAAGCAACATATCTTTTAACTGAAAGCGCAGCTCTTTTCAGCCATTCGTGCTCCTGCGGCAGTCAGTATTAGATGCAGAATATTTTTGTTTGCTACAAGCAGGATACGGTTCAACTTGGGGCATAAATCGCAACTGTTCGCGTGTCCTTGCTTTATGCTTTATGTATCTTGTGTATGAAAAGCATTTTGGGGGCTCCTTGGCTTTCGGGGGCCCAAGGCAGTTGCCTACCTTTGCCTAATGGGTAACTCCGCCCCTGTCTACCAGTAACGTCTCTGTTTTTCTTTTTCAGACTCGCTGGCTGAAGGTCTGGCTATCGCAGCCTGTGTAGCTTTCATTCTGTGCCTCCCGCTTATACTGATGCTGGTTTACAGACAGAGACAAACAGTAGAGCGACACAGACGTGAGTACACACACACCCACAACATGTAAACTTAGTCATACACTTCTCACACATTTACTCTGACTAATATTGTGTGTGAGCAAAGACTGCACATGTCCTGCACTGCACAGACTGCTGATGAGACTGCATTGCCTTTCTCACCATGATCCATTTCCCGTTCCTGTTGTTATCAGGTGCACACGAGCTGGTGCGTATGGACAGGTGAGTTTCCTTAGTGACCAAAATACTTACAGACTAAACAAGGGATATTTGGATAAATCTTACAAAAACATACAAATTGAATTTAACCTTTAAATAATATAAATAAATACAGAACCAATAAATGCTGTATTTGCATTGTGAAATCATTTTTATGTTAAGAAACTATCTTCCTTCTAAATTTCCATTATCGAAATGCATCCAGATAATTTTCAGTACAACAACTATTGTAATTGAATAAAAAAATATATATATATATATATATATATTTTTTTTTTTTATAAAAAAAATATTAATACATTAATACAATAATATTTAAATTATTCCCTCTAAAAATCCTTATAATTGTAATATAGAGGAGATAATAGGAAAATTTACTTAATGTTCATGAATCTCACAATGCAATTAGCTTACATATTTTATATGTTTTATTTTATTTGTTATTAGCATCTTTTGATTTTAGGGTGATATTTATTAATTTACAATATCACTCCTTCTCTAGTGAAGCACAGGGCCAGGAGAACCCAGTGTTTTTGGGTGATTCTCCACAACCTAAAACCCGGACTGTATCCCAAATAATGAGGCAGTCCTCTGAAACAGGACGGCATCTCCTGTCGGAACCCGGAACTCCAATCTCTCCAAACATACAAGGAGAACTGTTCTTCCCAGCACAGGGTATGACTCACACACACACACCCACACACAACTGTAATCCAACTCCAGCTAGATTGCTAAAGTTTGTCACTGCTGTGCAGGCGACAAGAAACATCTGGAGAAGCTTTACACACATAACGATGTACATATACATATTTAAAACAAATGCGCACACATCAGACAGATTTAGTTTCTTCCTCATGGTAGACGCAGCATGTACCCACAGTTAAAATTAAAATTAAAAATGAACACACGCATGCGAAAACAATCACACAAAACCCAGAGTGTAGGCGAACGCTATGAGGTCCAGCTCAGTCTCCACACAATACAGACAAACGCCTCCTCTACTTTAACCTTTAACTCAGCGGAATCTACAGAATGTCAATTTCCCCTTTTCTCCCTCATTTCATAACACTCATTTCTGCTTCTCTGATGGCAAACTGGATTCTGAGAAACCGAGAACGTGTGCATGCATGCCTAGTTTCATATGTGTTTCTTCATTATACATGACCTACTGGCAGATACACACACAGATCTGTATACCCACAGAAATGCTAATGTCAACGTAAAACAAGTTTGCAAAACGTTTTACCTACTTAATGTGACTTGTGAAACAAAATGATCACTGATTAAATATAGGGTGCATAATATAATTAACCTTTAGTAACTGATTGTGAAAAATGGGCAGTCAGCTGAAAAGGAAACCAAAAATAAATTATATTTTGATAGAATACACATTTTAGAAAAAAACGAAATCTATACACGTTTACATAGTAAAAAAAAAGATTTATTTTCAATTGCGACATTATGATAATAAAGAACATTTTTCTTTTAAATTCCCACGATCGAAAATCAATGCATCCAAGAATATTTATTCATTTATAATTTTAATTATTGTAAATGATGATTATGATTAGGATTATGATAAGGATCATTTTACATTAATTTTTTTAAAATTTCGTGTATTAGCTGAGTAAATGGGGTAAAGATATTAAAATGTGATTGGAAATTGTTTTCCTTGCTATTCTGAGATAAAATGCATAATAAATGCAACTACCCTGCTGCTCAAACAGCAAAACATGACACTAGCATGAGTCAAAATCATGCATTCAGTTTCTAAAGAATGAAAAACTTAATTTAATGTGCATCTTAAATGCAATGTAGGTGGCACTGTATAAATGGAAAATAGCTATAGATGATCTAAAACTACTAGTGTATGTAAACACACAGTACACTACCATTGAGAATGCTCCTACACCATCCTTTTCAGACCATTCACTGCAAGAACATTAAAATGGCATATTTACATATGATCCACCCACACAGCCTGGCAACAGCACACAGTCTACACATCAAAACAAAGGGCATTTCATTCTTATAGAGCATCTTAAGTCTTAAAGGTGCAGTAGCAAAAACAGACTTGCGAAATAAATAGATGAGAGAAAGAATGGTAAACGAGGCTAATTATGGTTTATTTAACATTTTAAGCTAATAATTGTACTATTAATTTTCCAGAGCCCATCCCGGAGTCTCCCAACTTAATGGACTAAAAGTTGTCACGCTCACTCCAGGAACACTGAGTGCTTCTTCCATCTTCTCAACATCATCATGCCTCTGTTTTCCTGTCTTCTGCAAAGATGATGAGGAGAGGCCCACCCCCCAAAAAAGGAGAACTCTCTGCTATTTCGGTGGGACCTTATCTGGTGATGTCTGTGTCTATCTGCTGACTGTCCTTAAATGGGTTTCCCGAGAAGGAAAATCGAATCGTTTCACAAGTTAGGGTACTAGGGAGAGCACGATTTCATGAAGAGGATCCAAAGATCTCAATTTCTTTTGTGGCATTTGAGTTGAAAGTTTATTTCAGCTAAGCTGTTTGCACACATTTATGTTCATCACGTGCTTCATATGTCAGTCACACTGTGGTTTCATTTGCACTTAAAAGAGCATTTTACTCTCTGACTCTTCTGTAATCCGTCTATCCTTATCCTCACCTCCTTTCCCAGTGAAACAATCACTTCTCTCTTCTAGAGATGTATTAATGTCTCATTCCTAACTCCTGTTTAACCCATCTCTATACTGAGTTTCTCCAGAGTTATTTCCTTCATACTCAGTTTTTCAGTGCCAAAGTACTCAGTTGTCACTTTATCACTGAACTTATGCCAGCGCTGGTCCCAAATAAGGTGCTTGGCTGAAAGATCTGCAAATTAAAGATGCAAATGGCTGTGTTTGTTTTAAAATGCTCCATAGTTGATAATGCAGTGTCTTTATGTAACGGGCCCGGATTGAGACCAGCACCGGTATGTTTTAGTGGAAAAGGGATGTTCTCTGTGCACTCATCGCCAGACCTTCTGAGAAACAAAATGGGCTATTTAAAACCCTCTCGCGGTGACTGTGGTGCTTTTATGATGTATGTAGCTTTAATGATGCATTCTGCCAGAATGAGTGCAGATTTTTTGTGGTAAATGTTACTTTGGTGACAATCAAACACAATGCCACTATCTTATGCCTCCCATGTCACTTGTGGCTTTAAGGGGCCTGAAGGCTCATAAAAGAAGATTTTCTATCTATTTTTTATTGACTTTTTATCTTATAAATATATATATATATGCATGTGTGTGTGTGTGCGGGTGTGTTTCCATCAAAAAAAAAAAAAAAAAAGGCAAAGAGCTGGTAAATGTTTTCAGGAAGCTTAAACGTCCACTGCCATAAAGAGTGCCAAAACTTTGCTTTGTGTATGAATGGATGGTTTATAGAGGAATGATTGAAAATATGCTGATAAATATGCCACTGAACCTGTTTGTACATTTGAAAATGCTTATATGCCTGTACAAAGTCAATACTGTATTTGTAGCTCCAGCGAAATGCTGTGACACAACTGCTGTACAATCAAAAAGCAATTGCTTGTATTTTGTTTTATAAAAACACAAACAAATAAAAAGTTATGGTGAGAGCCGTGAGTCATTGTGCCATGTTTATACAACAAATAATCTCTTTAATTATATGGAAGTGTCTGAGACAGTCAGACAGTCAACTGATGGGTAAGATGTCTCTAAACCATTATAGGGAACTTACTCAACTTCTACTAAAAACTAAACACTTTAACTTGTTGTTCAAGTTAGTGTATCGTCTCCCTGTTTAAAGGGATGATAAATTTCCCTTTCTCTTTGGAGTGTTAGAATCTGATAATAGTTTCAAAAACAAAGAGATATTCTTTATTTTTATTTTTATTTTTTATTTATCCTTTATTTTACCAGGTGATGTCCCATTGAGATAATTAAATCTCTTTTACAAGGGAGCCCTTGAGCCTTTTTTATAAAGTTACGACTTGTCCACGCCCCCTAAAACGACTCGTGCCCCTATTATGCCATTTCAAATATGATCGTTCATGCCGTGTGTCATGTAGCTGTATGTGAACATAAACTATCTGCAAAGTTGTGACGCTGACAGTGCAAAATAAATAAAGTTATTGTCTATCAAAAACAAGAGTCGACTCACGTTCGCCTGAACGAGTCGTCAGCAAGAATCTTTTTCTGTTACTGATCCACATCACTAAGTAACATATTTGCATAATGTCCGCCCACATTCTACGTTCCGAACAACTTGCCCCACCCACAATCAGTACAATCATGTCAAGAAGACGCTGTATCCTGTGAGAGTTAATTTGTTTTATATTCCCTTCTGAAAGATAAATCTACAAATAATGAGTGGTTAACATTCATTTTTTTCAACAACACCTTAAGCAGTACAGTCTCTTGTTGTGTTGGCATCATGTTACTGATGACTGCTTTTCCGATCTTGGAGTACAATGCAATATTCACCAAACGCTTGCTTTTAAAAGATGGATCAGAGTCCAGTTTACGTGGCTCCTACCTGTAAGTAAAATTAATAACTGATGATTGTACTTTTTAGCGATCGTTCAAAATAAGTATTTGTGTATATATAACCCTGCACATGTCTTGGTAACCGGCTAACTAATTTAAGTAATGATAAACGACGATGTTTAACGCAGTGTTATGCATCATACAATAGAGGTGTGCCAGATTCACTTACAAAAGCAAATTGCGAGCACTTTCCACGGTAGTCCGTGCTAACTAGCATGCTCTCTGAAAGCATCCCTAGTAATGTCAGAAAGACGGCGGTAGACCAATCATAAAGGACTGCGCCATCTGACCAATCACTGCAGTGAGGGCTCAAGGGAGGGAGGGGTTTAGACAGACTGAATCTTCGAACTGCTTCACACGAGTCATTTACCAATCATTTAGAAACGGGCTAAAATTAAATCTATTTTT
>JAUCMT010000024.1:15875062-15886797 GCA_032357475.1 Enteromius thamalakanensis | reverse complement strand
GCGGTAGACCAATAATAAAGGACTGCGCCATCTGACCAATCACAGCAGTGAGGGCTCAAGGTAGGGAGGGGTTTAGACAGACTGATTCTTCGAACTGCTTCACACGAGTCATTTACCAATCATTTAGAAACAGGGTAAAATTAAATCTATTTTTGGAGAAAACGAAAGTGTTTTTTGACCTTGCATACATGTAAACCTTCACTTTAAACACGCCCCCATTTGTACATCACAGAGTGGGTTTATTTTCGAACACCGCCCGAATGTTCATGCAAAGGAAGAAAGTGGAGCTATTATTCTCGCTATAGTGTTGCTGCGGCGCCATGTTCAGGAGACGCTGTGTGTCGCTTTGAAAGTAAAACAATTTAGTTTGTGCTTCCAAAAGAGGACATAACTAGAAATCAGTGGTCAAGTTGTTTTCACAACACTGTTCCAGAACATGTTAACATAACATAAAGTGTGTTCAGCGCATATACGACTAAAACCTGGAAAGTAGCCTATGCTGGCTATGCAGAGACTATAAAGCGGAGTAATTCTAGCTCTGCAAGAACAGTCTGGCACTTCTGACTCCTCTGACAACCTTTTAGCCAATCAGAGCACACCTCGCTTTTTTAAATCAATGA
Organism: Enteromius thamalakanensis; assembly: GCA_032357475.1. Taxonomy (NCBI): domain Eukaryota; kingdom Metazoa; phylum Chordata; class Actinopteri; order Cypriniformes; family Cyprinidae; genus Enteromius; species Enteromius thamalakanensis. The sequence goes on along the minus strand of JAUCMT010000024.1, from coordinate 15,886,177 downwards.
GCTTTGCACGAATTGAATTGATTTCAAGAAGCAGGGCTTAGAGGAAAAACAGAAATGTACAATAAGTGGAAATTAATGTGTTTTTTTGCACCTTAAACCACATTAACACATTGCATTACAAACAATACACAAAATAATGTTTGTTTTAGCAACATCACATGACCCCTAAGTGGAGTTATTTGAAAGTCAACATATCCCTAAATTTTTTTCAATCTGTAGCTTTTTGAGCACTCAGCATCTATAAGATGGTTTTAACAAGTGGATACATTTACTAGAGGCTTAAAAGTCACACTTGATGAAACCCAGACCGCTGTGAGATTCACAACAGGAATCAACGAGCTCTTAAGAGTGCAACTTCCTGTTTCAGAAATAAGGCAGGTTGTGGTTTCCTGTTTTTGATGTTTAGTCGTTCAGTCAGGCTTTTAAAGAGCAAATGTAGTATCTTAGTCCAAAAAGAAATTTTTACCAAAAATCGTATGATTTATTAATAATGTACAACTGGAATTTTATTAAATCTAGATCTGACTGGATTTTAAAATGTAGGCTAATATAATACTTTTCTCATTCCATGTGGGCTTTGTGAATAAAGTAGAGGTGGGAATTATTTTGATGATAGATAGATGAAAAACAAACACTTACTGATAAAGGCGGCATTCCATCATCTTCCACAGTCACAGTGAGTGTGTACTGCTGCTGTTTTTCTCTGTCCGGAGGTGACGGCCGAGTCACTATCTCTCCTGTCATACGGTCCATTCTGAAGGTCAGGTCCTGGTTTCCACCAGTGATGTAGTATGACAGCATGGCGTTGGGTCCAATGTCACGATCCGTCGCTATGACACGCAGAACCGATGTACCGCCACCCACATTCTAAAATAAACACATAGATATACCCAGTCTTATTTTTTTATACATAATTTAAAGAATTAATGCCTTTACTAGCGTAGAACAGTGCAGAACTGACAGGAAGTGAAGTGGGAAAGGAATGGATCATAAAAGAACCTTGAGTCAGGATTTAAACTCGGGACGCTTGTAACAGCGCTATATATTGGCACACTACCTACTATCCATACTTGTGCCTACAACTTATATATTATTAAACATGACATATTTAGGACGATATACCGGTTTTGGAGATAACCATGATATTTAAAATTAACATGGAAAGTAAATTATCCAGCGCTAGTGCCTGGTATTGTAACGCTGACACGTGATGTCAAAAAAGAAGATGACACAGTGAGCACGGGACTTTTTAAGTTTAGAGAAAACAGCTCAATTCCAGTCCTCGCTTACCTCTGCTCTGCATATTTTGCATGTCTTAGTTAACACATTGCTTCTGATAATCAGCTCATTAAAAAGTGAGCTCCTGATGAAGATGGTCCCTACAGTGTTCATTGCTCTACTTCACTTAGGAACATTCATTCACTTTTAAATTAAATGACATTTACATGAACCTGTTAACAGTGGTTTTCTGTCTTTATATTTAAATAAAGAGTGTTTATTGCAGTACAATACACCTAATGCCTCATCTATGCAGGCGCAACCATAGTTTGAAAACCTTAAAATAGGGGTATGAAAGTTAACAAGTTGATATTAATATTTATTCATCATACTAGCCAAATTCCCATCCAAGGCATTTTTGTGAAAAAATATTTAGTGCTTCGAATGTTTAACCGATATAGCTGATGGAAATGCTAATTCTCAATAGGATTTTGTAAATGTTGACACAGTATTTTCCCGTTTAACTTTATCGCATAAATTCTAAATCGATACTTTAAATGTCACAAAAATTGTTTAGATACAACTTTTGTTGAAAAAAGAGGCTTTAACGCAAATAAATGCAGTGTCACATGACAGAATTATCCTATCCGTTAACAGTTTGTGGTGTTGCTCACGTCAAAGCACCTTAGCCTTTCAAAAAATTAAATCATAATAATATTGCATCTAACATTTTTTTAAAAAACAGCTTACTATACTCGTTTAAAAATAAGACATTGTTCAAAACTTATATTATTAAAAATAATCCCTGGAAACAAATTAAGCTATTTTTAATGGGTTACAGCCACGTATGAATTCATTAATTAGGTTAATAATAAAATAACCTAAATTAACATTCCTATTTACAATACAGTCTAATAAAATTTATGTTTTGTCGATAACAAAACAGCGTAAAAACTGTACGGAAAATTGGCTACTGTTAATCTTGACCATATTTTTTCTCTAATATCATAGGTATATTATATTATAATTATTATTATTATATATATTATATTATATATTATAGCTTTAAAGAAACCGAGAAGCCAGAGTGCATGCAATTTTGTGAATAGATAAACTGCAATATTTTTTTTATTGCACAATAAGAGTCTCACGTTAACGTGATTACGGCCCACCACTAATTATAATTAATTATTATAACATTAATAATTATTAAACAATTATTATAACTAAACTTACTATAACTAAACTTGAAATTTTAATAATAATAATACAAATTAAATTGTATTTTTATTTTATTCACATCTAAGTTTTATTATCTCTGTGTACTGGAAGCTTGAAAGACTAAAACAAGTTCCTTATACCTGTATGTGCAAACATGCTTGGCAATAAAGCTCTTCTGGCTTTTGATGCACTGCTTGCTGAATGATTAACACCTAGAATCTGTGTTGATGATACCACTGGTTTGAGGTGCTGTGGTTCTGACCTCACTGACGCTGACGTTATACCCACGAGGGCTCTGCAGCACAGGAGGGTTATCGTTCACATCCAGAATATTCACCGTGAGCGACACATCTGTGAACCTCGGAGGGGAGCCGTTATCCATCGCACGCACCTGATCCAAACACATTAACACACAAAGGAATCCATGTGGACATCAGTAAACCAACAGCCATATACCACAGAATTCATTATGCAAAGTGTACTATTTTTAACTTTTCCAGGAAACATGTACAAAGTCACGCAGCACACTGTGACCATATTTGGTTCAATATAGAGTGGTCTAGAGGCAATCGAAAGACAATCAAAGTGACATGCCTAAATGTTTACAGAGACATAGTCCATTTTTTCTTTTTTTGATGCAACTATTTTTTTAAATACTTTCAATAATCAATCTTTTATCAATTAATTTAATATTACACTTGCATTCAAGTTTGGGCTTGCTAGGTATTACTTTTACCCATTTTTTGTATTATTTATATTTTATTATTTTTTAAAATTATTTTAAATTTCTGATTTGCTGCTCAAGAAACATTTCTTATTATTATGAATGTCAAAATCAGTTTTGCTGTTTAATACTTAACCATAATACCATAATATTTTTTTTCAGGATGCTTAAATAAGTAGAAATTCAAATTTATTTGAAATATCTATATTTTTGTAATAATGTATATGTCTTTACTCTCACTTTTGATCTCATGAATTCATACTAGGGGTGCCGCGTTATACCGGTACTGGCGATAACCGTGATATTCAAATCATATAATATCGACATGTTAATTTTGGGTGTGACGATATAACGGTTTTGGCAAAAACCATGATATTTAAAATTAACAGGACACTTATGACAACATGACACGTAAATTTCTCCTAGGTATTTTATCTTAACGCTGACACCTGAAGTCAAACAAGAAGAAGAAGAAGTGTGTGACTGAGTAAAGGGCTGTGTCTGCATCTGAAAAAAGCTCACCCAAATTTCTGTATATGGTACCGATATCAGTGAAAATCCACGGTTCTCTGTACCAAATTTACCCGAATTTAATTTGTCTTTTAATTAATGAAATGTAAACCCGTTTTATTTCTTGGTAAATAAAGGGGATTTTCTATTAATCTAATTAAGTGTGTTTATTTCTTAAAAAATAAATCTATATTAATTGAATTAACAGTAGTGGTAGCCTATCTATCTATTTATGTATTTATGTCCTCATTGGATGGCAGATGCTGAAATCACCACGAGCGTCACGACATACACAGAGACTCACAGAACATGCAGGACTCAAAAGAATAAAAAAATACTACTAACACAATTGAACAGTAATATATACGTCTAATATAACATGGCTTTTAAAAACTACGGATCATTTGTACAATATAAAATCTTTCTAGGAAGCCCCTAGAGTTTGTTACAGAGCCACAGTGTCAGTATGTGTTTCTCTCACTTTAAGGAGGTAACGGTCCACGGCTTCACGGTCCAAGCGGGCATTCACGTAAACTTCTCCATACGTATTATTGGCTGTGTTTATCTTAAACACATCCTGCATGTTCCCCGCAATCAAGGTGAAATTTACCTAAAGGAGATAAGAGGGTGTGATGGAAGTGGGGTTACAAATCATTGATAACTCATTTGATACCGTTTTAAATATTTCTCTTCCTCACCAGTCCATTTCTTCCAGCGTCTTTGTCCCGTGCCAACAAAACCGCAACTCTCTGACCAATTGGTGTGTCCTCTGGAATATTCACCGACAAATCTGAAGTGATGTCAAACTCTGGACTATTGTCATTCTCATCTAGAATGGTGATTGATACCTGTCAAATAGAATAGAATAATGAAAAAAAATATTATTAATATTAATAATATTAGTATCTGATATAATATTAAAATTTCTTGCATTACACAAATCTGATTAATAAAAATCACTCACCTTCTACAAATGTGCATCCGGAAGGAAATTAGAGAAAAAAAAGGTTAAATTGCATATTTATATAGTACTTCATAATCATATTTTTCATACATTTCACATCACTATCACAGACATGATTATATGAAATGAGAATTTGCTCACCTTGAGGCAATCCGAGATGTAGAGGAGTTTGTTTTTTTAATGGAACAATTTAGCATTGCACCACTTGCTCACCAGCGGATCCTCTGCAGTGAATGGGTGCCGTCAGAATGAGAGTCCAAACAGCTGATTAAACCATCACAGTAATCTATAGAAACTAATCCATAAAGTGTTGAAACTTTACTTGTGGATTACTGTTATGTTTTTATTAGCTGTTTGGACTCTGACGGCACCCATTCACTGCAAAGGATCCATTGGTGAGCAAGTGATGGAATGCTACATTTCTCCAAATCTGTTCTGATGAGTAAACAAACTCATCTACATCATGAATGGCCTGAAAAAAGGTACATTTTTGGATGAACTATTCCTTTAAAATGTACTTTAATAAACAAGATAATACCGTGAACAAATCAGAATAAGAAAGAGATATGTGTGCTTCTCTATAGTAATGCTTGAGTGAGTTTGGCCTTCAAACCGAACAGATCATAAAGAAACTCATTACCACAGTGGAGTCTCTCTTGGGTCCTCCATCATCTGCCACAACAGTGAGAGTGTATGAATCGCCCTGCTCTCTGTCCAACAGTCCTGTCACAGTAATACGGCCCTGCAGAGCACACAAAATACTTCATTATTTTACAAAATCCATGAAGAGAAATAAGCTAAATCTTTACTAGACAATCCAGTGGTTTTGGACACTTTTTTTTTTATTCACACCAAGCAGGATTTTTTGATGCCGCAAACTGGTAAAACAAACTCATTCTGAACCTGTGATGTGTACCTGTGACTACTACTTTCATTTCTGTGCTACACACAATGACCTATTGTCTAGTAGATTAGTGAAAATGAGTCATCGCCTGTGACCTATCGCATATAGTGTTTTCTTTTTGGGTTCTATTTTAACTTTCTTGCTTCCCTATCGAAATGGTACGAACGGAGGAGTCTGGGTTGGTGGAGTGATACTATGAACGAGATACAGTACTAAGGAGATAGGGCTTGTACTACTTAAAGGACTTTTCTCTTGCTCTGAAAGGATGATAGCATGATCAGGAAATGAAGAGCCAGCCGTGCTAATTATTCGTGCATACTCCTCCCGGAATTTGTTTGCAAACATCATTTAGAAAGACATCACAAATTCACATCTTAAAGGTACAATGATTTCAGAGCACCTAGCAATAGCAAGCTAGATTTTAAAGCATAAGATCCCACCCTCTCTGCAAACCACTCTCCAAAAATGCCATACCTCCCCCAAAACATCTGCGCACAGGCAAACCACAGGCAACTATGAGAGACAACACTGTCCTATGCCGCAAGTCCGGATTTTGCTGAGTTTGATGTGTTCCTGGGTCAACATACAGTATCTTGCTGACCCTAGTTTTGACCACGCCTGAACATAGCCTTAGCCATGAGTAATCTTTAAAATCTGATGTACAATCACCAAGCACTGATTGTAAGTCTAAACTTTAAACTATAAACTGGTTCTTCAAATCTGAACAAAGAATTTGATCCAGGATTGTATCACACAGCAAAATCAGGTTCTGCGTCCTATGCCTTCAATAGATGATATAAATACATTTAATTATATTGAAGGGTTACTCTCCACCCCACACAATTTTTTCATAAAACAATTACCCCTTGTCGTTCCAAAACCTGTAAAAGCTTCTTTTTCAAACACATTTTAAGATATTTGGATGCAAACCAGGAGGCTTGTGAGTGTTTCATCTGTTTTGGAGCACATCCACTGGACACAAACTGAGTATGGTCTTCTGTGTCAACCACAACACAAGAGTACGTTTATTTATGGTTTGAATTAAAATAGCACATCCGTCTGCCATGGCTGACACAGAAGAGCGTACGCAGTTTGCTCAGTACAAAATCCAAAACAAATTCTCATTGCTTCATAACCTTATAATTAAACGCTGATGGGACTATTCTGATGATGTCTATCATACTTTTCTGGACCTTGACAGTGCTCATTATTTGGCATTCAATGGTACAGTCACACACCTCTCGCGGCTTTCATCCAAAATATCTTAAATTGTGTTCTGAAGACAAATAAAGCTTTCATGGGTTTAGGAACAATTAGGGGTGGAGTAACCCTTTAAGACTTTAACTTTTAACCAGCATAAACCTGTTTCTGAACCAAATCACCCAACCTGCTTTTAAAACCGCCACACTTACTTCTGATTCTTTTAAAATATAACCTATTACGTTATACATTGACTTTTCCCATTGTATTTTGAATAAGTAGTTTTCTCACCGTGACACTGTCAATCTTAAAGAGCGCCAGAGCAGCAGGTGAGGTGTTGGGGTCGAAGCGGTACGTCAGCTGGTTGAGGTTATCAGCCGACTGCGCCTTCACCTGAACCACCTCTGTTCCTGTAGCAATGTTCTCTCTCAGCGATACTTCGTAACCGGCCGATAGAAAGGCCACAGCTTCATCCAGTTCGTTGAGTAAAGTTACATAGACGGAGCAGTAGCTGCGGTGGAACGGTGGAGACTGATCTGTAGCTGAGATGTTCATTAAATAGCTGGTCTTGGTTTCGTAGTCCAAGTAATCCACAGTGGTTACCAGACCTGTACTCACATCCACCTCAAACTTACGATCAGAACCAGAAACCAGTGCATATGCTACAGCACCCCCATCACCTAAAATAAGAGGCTGCCATTAGTACGATTTTTCTTTGTTAAGGAAATAAAAAAAATAAAAAGTTATAGAATAAAATCTGTGGCAATAAATCTTAGATGCTTAAAAAAACCTATCTGCAAAGCTACAGTACTCTTAAAAGTTTTAGGCATAAAGTTTTAAAATGAAGATGCTGTCAAAAATAATGTTGTAAACACACTTTATTTATCAATTAACTTCTATTAACTAAATTAAATACATTTTTGTTGTGACCATCCTTTGCATTTAAAACAGTTTTTGTGCACATTGTTCCAGGTTTTTCATGTAGCTTTGCAGGTAGGTCTCTTCAAGCATCTTGAAGACATTGTCTGAATTCTTCTGGATTTAGTCTGTCTCAGTTTGTTCCGTTTTTTCATGTCTCATTCCCGATAGACTAGATGATGATCAGATCTGATCTCTGTGTGGAGCACTGGCTTATGCAAACAAAAATATATCTGGATTATTACAATTAATGACAATATGAATGTGTGACACACTACAGCAAAATATAGAAGTAGCTGGTGAAAATGCTAGTGTTCTGATCATTCTGGTCACCGCTGTATTACTGTTACATTTAAGCATTTTTGAAATGAACATTAAAATGTTTTTTTTTAATTGTTAAAAGAATGTTTCACCCAAAAATGAAAATTCTGTCATCATTTACTCGCCATTTACTTTATTTGTTCTGCTCATCACAAAGGGAGATATTTTAAAGAAAGTTTGTAACCAGGCTGTTTGGGGTCACCATTGACTTCCATACTATTTTTTCCTTCTATGGAAGTCAATGGTGACCCAAAACAGTCTGGTTACAAACTTTCTTCAAAATATCTTCCTTTCCATTCAGCAGAACAAAAAATTAATACAGGGTTGAAACAACTTGAGGCTGAGTAAATAATGACAGAATGTTAACTTTGGGTGAATTATACATTTAATTATTAATTCACATTTTAAATTACTACATTGATAATTGATTGCTCAATTTTAGTCTTCCATTGATGTGAGCAAACTATTCCAATGACGATATTTATTTATATACAGTATCAGGACTGAACTCTAGCATACTGCACTCTAAACCTCATGCCTGTGTTGGACTTCTGTCCATTTTATGACATGCTTAACATCCTCTACGAAGAAGTGAAACAGGGAAGCAGTTAGAGACACAAGCAGAAGTGCAACGGCAATGTTGTGATATTGTTTAGCATTAAGAACCAATGGAAAAATACAACGCAGCTTGAGCTATATTAGGTGCATGACACACACACTTAAAAAAGGTCAAAATAAATGAGAAGTGTTATGAATACACAATGATAGCCCTCACAAACATTCCTATCAGACAAATGTGCCTCTTCAGTGAAGTCAAGAAGAGAGTGTGTTTGCACAGGCTTGTGGGTTGGGTTGATTGTGTTGCGTACCTGTGTCTGGGTCGGTAGCTCGGACCACTACCACAGATGTCCCAATCCCAGCAGTCTCTCTGAGACCCAGGCGATTGTACTGCGACTGAGTGAAGACTGGAGACTCGTCATTCACGTCCTCCACATACACAATCACCTACAGACACAAACTCACAATCACAGTCTGCTACACGACACACTATATTCAGTACTTGTCTCTAATATATATACATAAAGCTAGATTAAATGCAGCATTCAGGCTATTAAACAATGTTAAATATCATCTTAGCCACCTATGCATTTAAATCCGGATCTATTTTAATATGCAAAGCACACTTCACCTTTTAATCAGTTCCAAATGGATTAAATCAAGCCCTTTCTTGATCACTGAACATCCCTTTTTACTTGAAACGTGTCACATTATAAAGCAAAACGGGTGGCAAACAGTAATTCACATGACCTTTAATACAAGCCTGTTGAATAAGTAGATTTTAATGTGATATTCGAGGTTATGCTACATTATTTTTCCCAACAAACACACCCTGACAGAGCTGCGCATGCTGCCCTGGTCACTGTTGTAGGCCTCCACCTCCAGCACATGAGAGCTGCGCGTCTCTCGGTCCAGAGCCACAGTTCCTCTGCTGATGAGTCCAGACAGACTGTCCATAGCAAACTGACCATTGTTGCCTACAGACAGCAAATCACACACACACAACCACACAATTTTATAGATTTCAAACTTCAGAGACATTGCACATATGCAATTGTTTTTTCCATCTGTCAATTAGTAATTGTGCCTTTTTATTTCAAAGTTCAGGTTTTTTTTCACAGTTTCAAAGTTGCATCTCACAATTCTAGCTTTTCTTCTGATGTTGTTACCACTTTATTTTGATAGCTTATTCTAGACATTCTACTTGCAGTAAGTGACTTATATCAAGTAGAGTATTAGTAGACATTTTCTAACCCTTTATTTTGATGGGTCCACAGCAAGCTTACTATTAGAAACTTTGAAAGTACATGTCAACTAATTCTGTTAACCATAAACCTATAACAGTTAGTAGACATTTAGTTGCAAATGAATGGAAATTAGCTGACATGTAGTTATAAAGCTGTCTAAAATTGACAAAAAATAAAGTGTAAACCTAAGGTTATATCTCAAAATCAAAATCTCTCTCTCTTTTTATGTCTCACAGTTTATATGTCACAATTTGAATTTTCTTCTGGGAATTATGAGTTCATATCTCCCAATTCAGAATTATGTTTTGTAATTATGAAGAAACATTATGCATTTTTTTTTATCCTTTTTAGTAACCATATGTTTCTCCTCCAGTGCTTACAGTATACCATAGATGAATGAAAATACCCAAATATTCCTATATAAAGACTTTTTTTTTTATATTTATATAATGCAACAATGTTGGTTCCTTTATTTTATATTGCAATGAGGGTTACATACGTAACCGAAACATTAGTAAGTGTAGTAGACTGTCTGAGTGCATCTGATCAAGGCACTGAAATCAGGAAACAGGAAGAAACAGGAAGAATCAATAGTTACCAGAGAGAATCCTGTACAGAACTCTTCCATTCTCCCCTTGATCTGCATCTGTGGCCTGAACCTGCAGACGAACATAAGCACATGTAACCACATGATGTAGACACGCATATACTACTAAATGATGAGTGTGAAACTAACGCTTAACTAATTGCAAACCCACACAAACCTAAACAATAACATAACCACACACTTATAATACTTTAATTTAAAAGAGTTTAATTATTAAAGTAATTTATAAGAGACCTTTACAAAAGATACATGTTTATAGCTAAAGGGTCCATTTTGATATCATTACGTAGCACTTAAAACTTACATATTTGAACCTAAGAGGTAAAAAAATTGACCTTTTTAAAAGGTACTGCACCAGTGACAGCTTTTATACCTGTATTTCCAACCTGATCTCATGGGAATTGGTACTTATTTTACGAGGTGGCTAATTGGCTAACAACCTCACCATGATTTATTGTAAATCGTACGTATTTGACGAGATGCCAATTCGTATAAATTTGTACGAATTACGTAAACATAACCCCGCCCCTAAACCTACCCGTCACGTGGTTTTAGACAAATCGTACTAATTGCCACAAATTTTCCACCTTTCCATCAATACGTACGAATTGCTCGTGAGATTGTGTTGGTATTTCTTAGTGTAACATAGTGTTGGGTTCGAGTACACCTAATTCGAGTCCAAGTCGAGTTCGAGTCTTTGACCAGTCGAGTCCGAGACAAGTC
>JAUCMT010000024.1:15822276-15851437 GCA_032357475.1 Enteromius thamalakanensis | reverse complement strand
ATTAGCTGATAGCTAACAGCTGCGGGCAATCGTACAGCGATTCACTCGAAATTATGTTTTTGTCAAAACATTTATTTAGTATCTTTGAAATGCACTGATGAAACACCAAATACAGGAGGTGATAAGAAAGTCACATGATGAACCAAAGCATCACAAGCAGCTTTTATATATGAACCTATATAGAAGGTGCTCAGTGTCATTCACTAAAAAAATTAACTAAACTCAAACTGAAATATGCAATATTTATTTAAATCAATTTACATCAATTTACATTTTTCCATGTAAATTTAAAAACAATTTTAATTCCCAAAAAAGGTATTTTACCATAAAATTGTCTGAAATACCTATTACAGTTTTTTACTGTATATATTAGGGAAACTGTTAATCGTTTAACAAGTTTTTACTGTAGCATTTTCACAGTTTTTTGTAACATAAAATCAGTCATTTTTATTGTGTACAAAAAAAGCTCGACTAATATTAAGGTAAAATCTATATCTTATTTTACAACTTTGTTGTCAATGACAATGTAACACTAACTCTAAAACAACAAAAAAAGTACAAAAACAACTTTACATCCCGAAAATAATATTTAAAAAGTAGAATGTAAGCAATTTTATAAAATTGTAGTCAAAGTAATTTTTTGTGATATCAATCAATATGAGGCAGAAAATTTACTTAATAGGTACAAAAATCAAAATATTTCTTTAAATTAAAAGACGGTTCTTCTGCTTTCGGAAGCAACACAAGTTGCTCATCTGTCTTGCTGTTCTCTTACACACACTAACACTAAGAGGTTTGGGATCAGTATTAATATATTATCTTTATCTTTATTACAGGCTCTTGGCCCAATAGCAAGACATACAACATATAACATAGACATATAAAATATTTTAATATTTTAATATTTTAATATTTTAATAAAATGTAGTAAAATTTAATGAAAGATCATAAAAAATTTAAACTGAAATTAAAATAATGCTTTTGTGTCTGAATATAATTTCAAATTTAATTTATTCCTGTAATGCAAGACTGAATTTTCAGCCTCATTACTCCAGTCTCACATGATCCTTAAGAAATATGTGAATTTGTTTCTATTATTATAAAGGTTAAACACATTTATGTGTTGCATAATACTTTTTGTGGAAACAGCGATATATTTGTTTCTGGATTCTTTTAGCAATACAAAATTTACAATACAGAATTAATTTGAATATAAATCTTTTGCAATATTATGCAAGTTTTTACTCATCTCATACTCTCATTTACTCTCATTTTACCCTCTTTCATAAATTTAAACCATCCCTGATAAATAAAAGTATTATTTGTTTCTCAAAAAAAAACAAAAAACAATTTTGACCCCAAACTGACACAATATTACAAACATCTGCATATTATGTTCCTCTAACCATCATGCCGTATAATTGTATACTTTCATGGTGCAGTATATTGAACATTAGAAGGTTGTTTACCTAGTTTAAATATATATTTATGTAAAAAAAATTACTACACAGATGTCCATATTCTATATCCAGATTGCATTGTATAGTAAACATTTTTACTTTTTTAGTATTTTTATTTATTTATTTTAATTTATTCTGATGTTTCTTTATTTTTAACTTTGTGTCCTCTTGCTGCCGTGGCAAAGAAAAAATTCCCCACTTGTGGGACTAATAAAGGTTTATCTTATCTTGTGTTAAGTGTGAAGGCAGGTGTAAGTACTCACAAACAGCTCTATGGTGACTGGAACAGTGCTGTTGAGGGACGGGTTCCCTCCGTCTCTGGCCATCAGAGTCAAAAAGATCAGTCCACCTGGAACCTGCTCATAATCCAGAGGACGATTCACGGTGATGACTAATAAGCAAACAAAAAGAAATTATGACACGCAAATCAAATAAATATAAAAACAGAAAAACAAATATATCAGCATGTTTACTAGACAGCCATCTATAATCCATTTATGAAACACCAGAGGTCACAAAAGCTTCTCTAAAGGCATTTTCACGCTTTAAGGTGTTAAACCCAAATCCGATTCCCTGCTAACGCACTGAGCGATGGAGAGCGCATAATGTAACCCATCAGCAGCCTGAACAAGCAGTGAAATCGCATTATTAGGTGACTTTGATTTGAACACGGACCTGCGTATCCCTCCACCACACTGATGCTGAAATATGACCTGAACTGAGAGGCAAAGATGATGGAGTAGGTCAGGATGTTATTGGGAGGAGAGTCCTCATCCGTCGCCTGAGAGACACACAAAGGGAGACACAGAAGTTTATTATATCATTTCAGTAATGGCTGTTTCCAAACAAGTTTCAAACAAATACTCATACTGTACAGCCCTTTCCCTCATCTGTCATTGTAGGCAAAACCAGGGAAAGCAGGTCCATATTGGGACTCGGTTGGGAAAGAAGCTATCAAGAAGCTTTCAAACAAACAGAGCAATGTTTGTATAGCACCATATATATAATGTATAATAAAATAAAATTGTAATATGGGATAAAAAACACATTAAATTAGACATAATAGAACCTTTGAAATGTTGCCTTGAATGAATTGGCTTATTTAAAGTAAAATTAAAGGTAAAATGATGCATTAAAAATGTTTTTTAAAAAGAGCTGTTAATTAAGATGTTAATCAAGTGTTAATACATTAGTGTTAAACTATTACAATTCGATTTTAGATTAACTAACATAAAGAAGAAAAACCTAAGCTTGCTATTTGAAACGTCACTGAAATAAAAATAAACTAAAGCAAAACAACAAAATAACAAAAACATAATGAAAAGTGAAAATATAAAAATCTAAATTAAATTTATTATAGCAAGTCAATTATAAATTAGGAAAACATAGAATTAATAAAAAAAATACTAAAACTGCACCAAAGTCACAGTATTTCATCCTTCAGAATTATTTTAAAATTAAAACAATAATAATAATAAAAACTATGACATTAAGAAAAAAAAATAATTTAATTAAATACTCGATTTCTTCTTGCATCAACTACGTTTTATTTTTGGGCTTTTTAGATGCTAAAAATACATAAATAATTAAATATTATAGAAGGATAACAAAAACCATCTGAACTGGCAGCCACACAACAACACACATCGCCACCTGCTGGTCAGATAACTGCAGCAACTGCTGTCAAACTGTCAATCACAGCACAGATTAGAGCAGACGGCTGGAATTAGCACTGCTGTGTCCAAATGTGAAGAGAACTAAACACTAACAGAGACATTCTGAACGCTAACAGAGTGAATGACCCACAATCACACATCAGAACAAGGATTCAGGGAGTCTGACCTTCACATTCACATTCAACTTAATGGCCCGTTCACACTTTGGGTCTGATTGTGCTCTATTCATGCATGTTTTTCTCTAAAAAAAACCTTTCAACTCAGCTGACACCACAAATAACTTTTCACTCCTTTTCATTCATTCAGAGCCTCAACGTTTCATCGTCGATCACTACCTAAAGACAAAATCAGACTCTACCCTACATTTTCCATGAAAAACAATTTTTTTTATCAGCTACAAAATTAAATGTGTTGTGAACTGTGTTTTCTGATTCTAGCTTGTTTTTTTTTTTAACTACACATTTTTATGTTTCTCACCCGGGCTCGGACTACTTGTTGTGGAGCCTGTTCGTTCTCCATGAGTGAACCTGTATATGCATCCTTCTGGAAGACTGGAGCATTGTCGTTTACATCCAACACGTTAATGCGAAGGCGTCCCGTAGTCTCCTCTCCTCCTCCATCACGGGCCAGTATTGTTAGAGTAAAGCGTCTCATGAGCTCATAATCCAACCGATCTCGCAGAGTCACCCAACCCGTCTCAGCATCCAATGAGAACCTGGGGGAAGTTTGTAATAATTAACATATGTATATATATTACCTATTTAAAAGAAGTCTCTTCTTCTCACCAAGGCTGCATTTACTATATTTTTTATTAAATAAATTCAGTCTTACTGAGCATAATAGCATAAAAAAATAAACAAAATGCTGACAATTATTTGCTGTATATCCTAATATAGTATTATGTTATTTTTCTTTTATTACATAGCTTTAGTTCCTAAGTCCAGATCTGAATCAAACATTATACGATACACAAAGTCAAGATCCGAGTCAAAAGATTTACAAACCTGCTCTAAAGGTTGACCTTAGGGTGACCTTTTAACATTCTGTGAAAGATCTACAGATGAAAAATAGCCTTTTTTGGATAATCCTGGCATATTTACTGTTATGAATCCTGGCATATTTACTGTCTTATTAATGTGCATTGCCCCTGTAAACAAATAATCTTAAACTTGAAGTTCAGATCTAAATTAAATTATTTGTGCTAAGTAGTCCCAATTTTAAGTGTGCTTCTCAAGAACAACTGTGATCGCAAGTTCAGTCATTACCAATAAAATGTAATTAAAAAATAACCCCCATAGTTAGCTAACAATGATTTTGGGAAATGCACCCTTAAATAATGATTCAGAAACATTTTATTTTAGATGTGGACATCAGAAACTAAAACTGATTTTTGCGCCATGCAAAGTTCCGACAAGACTGACGAAACACGTTTTAAAGCTCTGATCTGAATAAAATGATTCACGATACAATTGGAGAGTTTCACCCATCACTAAACACTGCTTTTTAAAATCAATGTTGAAATTTGAAAAGGAAATGCTCTTTCGATTTTTTTGTTTTGTTAATGAGTCGCTTGAACTGAACGACTGAAGTCATAAATCAATGATTTTAATGGCAAAAACCTGTTAAATAGTTAAAAATAGTTTACAGGAAAAAAACATAAACTGACGTTCCCAGAATTCACTCCATTGCATTTTAAATTTTGTTTGAATTTGTTGTTTTTTCTTTGCTTCTTCTTAGTTTTTTCTTAGCAGTTATGTTTATTAGAATTGTATGTTACATGTAATGCTTTAAAATTAATGTTTATTGCATATTTGAGTTTAATGAGTTATTATGATGGTGGTTAGTGTTTGTGTGAATGACACTGATCACCTTCTATATATGTTCACATTTAAAAGCTGCTTGTGATGGGATTTTCTCATCACCACCTCAATTTGGTGTTTATTAGTGCAAGAACAAATTTTAGTTCTTTAATAAATTGGTACATTAACAATATATAAGTTAATGAAATTATGGTATTTAACTGTAAAATTAACGTAAAACCATAAAACTTAAAATGTCATTGCCGTATTCTTTCTAGTCGAATTCACAAAAAATTAAAATGTAAAATTCTTAAAATTTACAGAATTGTTTTACAGTGTGGTTTAGCAAAAAAAAAAAAAAAAACTATGAGGTTTACAAATAAAATACTGTATTAGCATCACAAATTTGTGAACATATTCAGGTGAGGGAACTGGTTTACAGCTATCTAGAGAGAAAAAACATTAAAATGACAAGCTGCACATGGATGAATGGATGGAGACAAATATACATGCAACAGCCATGTTACTACTATATAATGAACTATCTTATATTAATCTTATTAACAGGATGTTGCTCATCGAATTAAGTGTGTAGTATAGTGATGTCATTATAAGCTTGCTTCTTTTGTCGTTGCATAATGTTTAAAACTTTCAAAAATTAATAAACATCATATTGCATGACAGTAAACATTAGGTACTGTGCAGCATGCAGTAAACAGTGTAGCAGGATTTCATTTGAAACACAGCCACAGAAGAAACAGTCTACAGTATAGAGAACGGCATGCAAATCTACAGAGATGTGGATTAAATTAATCAGAGGAAATTAATGAATTAAACAGGACGCTGCATCAGTGTGAAAGGTCACAGTATGTTAATGAATGATAATCTCACTGGTCTGGCTCATCGCTGAAGTAATACCGAACCACTCCAAACGTGCCAATGTCATTATCCGTGGCCTGCAGAGAGAAACACACAAACAGAGAGCAATGAGTTTCACCAAGACGCATGCTCTTGGCCGTTCTGTATGTGAATGTGTGTGTTTGTGTATCCTTGAGTGTTTCAGTGTTTTAATATTGAGATGGTGGTGTTAGCATCCCCTGTCCTACCCTACAAAGTACTCTGTTCTGCACGATTAACGCTGAACACACACACATACAGAGTCACTCTTCAGGAAGGACCAATAAGGGGAAGAACTCTCCTCACACCAGATGGGCTGCATGAACTGGCCGTCCTGTCCTCTGTCCTAAAACAACACTAGTTTTTGCCCAACCTCTTAAATTGTCAGAAATGCCTTTATAAAGGTAAAGGAAAAGGAAGTAAATATGAGTGACAACATATAAGTGGTCTCACTGACATGTTCACCCACACTTCAACATTCACTCGACCTTATTTCAGCTGCTGTTTAAACCCCAGTGAGCCGCAATGATGTATATTCGCTTTGAAGTCCTCTGTAAAGACAGCAACTCCACTTGCCAAATGCATGCACTGAAGACTTCATTTTCAATTGATTTTGAAAGAAAAGTTTGACTTAAACTCATTGTTTAGCTAAAAATATGATTATCATTGGTCTTCTGAAGTATTCTAATCTGTTGAGATGAATTAATGAGTTTTTGTTAAATGTGAGCCTAAATCATTACCTTCATCAGACTACTTTATTCTGTGTACACTGAATTTATTTAATACTTAAGTTCACAATTTGAGTTAAATTACTGAAATGAATGAACTTTTCCACGACTAGGGCTGGGTATCGAGGTCAATACTTTTTAGGTACCAACCGAATTGCCTCGTCTCGTTGTTTCAATACCTCAAGCGGTTAATCTCATCAACGTCAGTGAGCCAATAAGACTGCAGCACTAGCCAGTGTGTTTGACCAGAAGTGTCTAAAATAGCCTTACAGTATGTTATTTACATCATTTACACAACTGCAAGTCATTTCTGTCTCTACATTAAGTTACGCTTTCTGTATCGCGCATGGCGCATTTCCACGACATACACATAAACAAGTGTGCACACTTCCACTTGCACTAGTGTAGAGGTAGCATAACAGATGTGTAAAACTATTTCAACTTTATTAAAACTAATTTGCATGATTCATTGTGTTGGATATATTTTTGTCCGTGCAGTGACTCAGGAGAAGAGGTTTTGAGTTTGTATAAATGTCAACAAGCTGAAAAAAAAGTTTTTTGAGATAATTTAATCTGTATCGGTATCGGTATCGGTATCGGTATCAAAAAACCTTTAAACGATATCAAGCCCTACCCACGGAATTCTCATTTATTGAGATGCACCTGTATATGAATATGTAATCATTCAGTATCAACGCTTGTTACATTATTCTCTTGAAAATAGGAAATATAGTGTTTCCAGAAACCACAGCGGCAGATGCTGAATTTGGCACTTGTCAGCATCATAAAAACTGCCCAAAATGATACGGCATTTGACAATAAAATACAGCTCAGGAACATAAAGAGATATCCCAGTGAAGTAGATGCATGTGTGTGTGTGTGGAAATAAAGTTCTACAGTGCTGAAGGGAAACAGATTCAAACCTGACTTGTAACTTTATGCAAATGAATACAAAAGGTTGAAGAAACAAGCCAGCACAGAAACAACAGCGCATCTGCGTATCTGTGTGTGAAAGAAAAACAGAATATGACAAGTGACGCTTCTCTTTTCGAACACACACACAAACGCCAAGTGTAACATCTGTTAGATCCTGATATAGAGAGAATTTGTTTTGTTTTCTGAAAATGATAATCCATCAAAGTAGATGTGCAGGTGTCTGTTATCGGACAGTTGTTATTGGGGGGCTTGATTTGGTGAACAGAAACTGATATGTAGAGTTTTCCCGCAGCTTTTTGCTGTAATTATACACATACACAGTCTCATTCTCAATAGCCTTATGTAGTCAGACTTTGCCAATAATCAACGCCTGGTCGAACTTACAGCTTAATCCAGCCAAGAACTGGCCACTTAGACAGGAAGAGACCATCTGATGACATTTAAAGTGACCAACCATAGTTTGTTTTCTTTACATGACCTTTAAAGCCAGAAATTAATGAGTTCATAATAACTGAAACAGGTGGTACCAAAAGCGAATGTCAGAAACATTAGTGGAAGACAAGGGTAATATCAAGTCAACCAAACATAATCATAATATAGAATATTTAATGAATATGACCAAAAACAAACAAAATGTTGTTTACTCACTTAGTAAGTGCCTTAAACAGTGCCTTTTGAAATGTTTATATAATGATAAACCAACAAGCTTTAGTAACTGGATCTTCCTATTAAGCAATCACTGTAGAAGCCTGGTTTGTAGTCAACAACCTTTTTTCCAACCTGACCTTAAAAAAATATATAAATGCATGAATTGATGCATGAATAAATCAATCAAACAATCTTGTGGAAACTAATAAAAACCATGTAAAGCTATCTATTGTTGATTTTATCCTTCATTTGCAGTGTCATTTAAATAAATATATAAATACAAATTTGTGCTTTTTAAAATGCTTTTACTTAAAAGTTTGAAATACAAAGTTTTTACGTGGTACATAACAAGGTACATAAAAAATAAAAACGGTTAAAATGCTACTGTAAAAAACTGTTAATTTTAATTAAAATGTAAATTATATTACCTTCAACACTATTACCTTTTTCTATCAAAATGACCAGAAACTGCTTGTTGAAATAATAATGTAATATTGTAGGGTTGTGTAAAAAATAGCACAGGCTTTTTTTACATAATACATTTGTTTTTTAAAATAAATCACCAAAAAAGACTTAAGCAGATTGGCTGAAATTGACCAATTAGCATTCAGAGCTGGAACAGCTTGTTTTATTTTCAATGACAATTTGCTCTGTTATTTAGCCGTTTCTGTTTGTTGTTTTAATTTTCTATCGATTTCAATAATGATCTGATATATCTGCATTTTAATCCAAGGATCTGCAAAAAAAATGTATGGTCTTTAGCTGATCTTCAGTTAATATAGTGTTTCATGCTACACTGTTGGGATATTTTTGCAGTAGGCGGCCTGCAGACTCTTTATTGGGTGTTTGTCGCATTTGACAAAATCCCTTTTGATGTGTGTGAATCCCAGAACTCGTGCAGGGAGAGTGTGATGGACTGTGCTTCTGATTCAATTATTTTAGGCTGATTCTTATTGAAATGGGATGTCAAATTTGATGTTCTCTTACAGTTTTACTTAATTTCTTGTGGTACTGATGATAATGTCAAGGTAAGCGTATGATGCAAGAGCTTGTTGTTTAATTTCTCTCTCGGTGATGGATCACGGTTGGGTGCTGGTAATGGGGTTTCAGTTGACTGGCGGTGCTGCTGGTGTACAGGGTCATAGAGTTGTGGGAGTGTGTGCTGCTGTCAGTGCCACTATTACAATCCATGATTCAACCGTGCCCTGATGACGACCTCACCCTCTGTGTGTGTTTGTGAGTGTGGATTATGACCGGCGCTCGCCTGGTGCCACCCTACAGTTTATTCAGCCAACCGGCCAAAACAGTTTGTTACAAAAAATGCTGTCAGAGACACAGGGGGAACACCAACAGACCGCAATGTTCACTTCTTTCATCTTAAGGCTGGAATACACTACACAACTTAGGAACAGATTTTTAAAACACTACACGAGTGAGGATCATACACTACCAGACTAAAAATTTGTTGCGACCACAACAAATTTACTCATAAATGTGCACCTTGTCGTTAGGAGATGCATGACAAATAAAAACAAATGGGTTCTAAAATCAAACATGGCTCTGACTTCAACTAGCATCAACTTGTTTGGACTATAATAGTGGGGGGAAAATCATGTTGTGTATTCCAGTCTTTAGTAATCAAATAAACAGCCAATGAAATTACAATTCTGCACTAAATTTCCATATTTATGTACTCAATATAATGCCATGCAATTTAGTATACTAAACTGGTATACTTAAAGTCTGCTAAATTTGAACAACAAATTTTGTACTTAATTCAATTTAATTGTGCGGAAGTAGTGCTGAAGTCTAATTTAAGACATACTTAGTATATTTGATTGTGCTAAAGTGAAACTATTGCAAGTATACTGTACTGTAGGTGCACGTTTAATATTTAGCATTTAAAGGGCAATATTACACAATCGTCATTAAAAGTGACATAAACACGCATTTTAGGCTTTATCAATAAGGATTGTGCACAAGTAATACTTCAAATAAAGTCTAATTAAATTTCTTATAACAGTAGTTCTCGAGTCTCTCAGTAAAATATTTGAACTATACTTGAAATATGAAATAAATATATTTTAAATATGTAACTTTTTTACTAGGTCTTCTTTACTTTATATACAGCTTTCTACAAAACAAAAACAAAAACTGACTGAAAAACAAACAAAACAGAACAAACAAATGAACAAAGATGGATAAACCAATCAAAGGAGCTAAATAAATATAAAAGTAAATATATATAAAGTAATGATCTTTTTTTTCTAGCATTCCTTTCTTCAAACAAACAAGCAAACCAATGACAGAAAAAGAGAAAATTATTAGATGGACAATACAAAAGTAAGAACCAAATAAATTTTAATAAATGAAACGAATAAACTGAACAAATTAAAGAAAAATAAACAAACAAACTAAATCTCTTGCCTCACATCCCTTATTCATGGACTTTGCAAACAAATGAGCAGATGAAATAAGCATCAGGATAAAAAAAAAATAAAAGTAGCTAATAAACAATTGAACAAACCAGCAAGCGAAAAAATGAAAGAAAGAATGTGATTTTCTCTCTCCATTGTCCTCTCTATCGCTCCTTCATGCCCTTTTGCACAAATA
This sequence comes from Enteromius thamalakanensis, assembly GCA_032357475.1. Classification (NCBI taxonomy): domain Eukaryota; kingdom Metazoa; phylum Chordata; class Actinopteri; order Cypriniformes; family Cyprinidae; genus Enteromius; species Enteromius thamalakanensis. Next base: position 15,840,680 of record JAUCMT010000024.1, on the reverse strand, counting down.
AAATCCTCCCCTTTTCATCAGGCTCTGCCCTCATAGTTGTCTCTGTTTACCTTTCTCTCTCTCTCTCTCTCTCTCTCTTAGTGTGATCGACAGGCCCATAAGTGCAGTGATGACAGCGCCTGCTCCGGGTGTTAGTGTGACAACCGTTGCTACGATGACAGGAGACTTAATGCAGGTCAGGTGAGATAGACAGGGATCAGAACGAAGAGAGGACGGCAAAGGTGATAGTATCTCTCTCTCTCTCTCTCTCACTCCTCCATTCCTTCTTCCTGCACATCTTTTCTGCTTAGTCTGCCAAAGCCACACACCTGAGTCTCCAGACAGCAGCCCAACAGAGACACAAAGACACTAAACTTCAGTAAAAGAGCAGAGGAACGGTCTGAAGGCAGACCTGAATGTGCACCTGATAGTTTGGACCAAACCCTGAAAAGACGGTTCTCTCTGACTGACATGTGTCAGACAACATCTCAGCGTGAATGAAAGCCAAAGTGACACCAGGGTGAAGAGAGACCCTCAATAAGAGATCCAGCTATGACAGATGAGACAAGAGTCCATCCTCAGAACGAAAAAGCCTCTTTTCATTCACTCAAACCAAACAGCCGATAACAGCCACAACACTGAAACAAATAAAAACAGAGCTAAAAGATAACTATTAAAGTGTCTTGTAATGATTTGTTCAGGACTGGAGTAATGCCTGCTGAAAATTCAGCATTGCTATCCTCAAAATAAACTACATTTTAAAAAACACTAAAATAGAAAACACTTTCATTTACAATAATGATTTAGTTTAGTTAATATTTAGTTAATTTAGAATCAATGATTTTAAACAATTAACAGAAATTACTCAGAGCAGAAACACTGAGCTGAATACTTGCAACTTGTTTATTCATAAAGTTTACTCTTTTCAAAAAGCACATTGTGAACTTAATGGCAAGTTCTGAGAGACACCATTAGCTACTTAATTAATTTGATGGAACAAGTATCCTTGAATGTTTTGAGTAAATTTGACTTATTAGGACACTCAAATGAGTGTGTGTGAGATAGTATTAGTCTCGGTGGTCAAAGTGAATCTGTGACTAAGCTGTTAGTGACACATTAATCCAATGGAGCAATCTGCCAAAACACACACATTGAGGCCTACACTCCTCTGAGACCCTTAGGGCTTCACTAATCTACCCAGATTAGCTGAAAATGTCTCCACAAGTTACAATCGGACTAATTCTAATGGGCATGTCCAAAAAACAAAGGTGATTCATAAATGAATAAAATGCTGCTTTTGAATAATTTATTCTAAAGCAGCAAAAAGTTGTTTTTGTTGTTATTTTGCGGGTGATATTGGCCTGTAGTTATTATATTATCTTTATTTTAAAATAAGTTTGTCTATGGTAAACTATATGAAACTAGAAAATGTTATATTAGACTATAAGACATAAACACATATTAGGACATGCCAAATATAAAGAGCATTTACAGCATTTTGTCTTGCCTTTTTTTCACACATACACATACATTCAAACCAGTCAAAACTTGCAAAGTCATAAATCCCAATAATAACCGTGACAATACAACCTTTGTGCATAAAGTCTATATATCATGATTCAATCCATAGGCTTTTAATAACAGGCTAGAGGTTTAAATAAAGTCAAATTAATATTTTTTTAGGTTAACAAAATTACACCAAAGGAAAAATTATGTCTAAATGATGACATGACGACAAATGTTGGCCTTTAAAAGATGAAATGGCTTCAACCAAAATAAAGCAATCAATATATATTTATAATTTTTTCTTATTTATTTAAAAAAAAAAATTTCCAAGAATCATCACACAACAGGAAGACAAGAGCTGCCTCAGGGCGATGTCTGAGTCTTATCAACTGTTCACTGAATAAACCTATTACTGCAATTAGATAAACACACACACACACATGCAAGATGAACGTCTTAACAAACTGGGGGACCGTGATAAGAAAATGAGTAAAAGAGTGATTTCAAGAGAGAAGAAGAAAGGGAGGAGAATGAAGAGAAGTGCTGTGGACAGAGAGAGAGATAGATCAGCTTTCCGTTCACATTTGGCCGTAACAACAACAAAAAAGGAGGGATTAAAATGAGCGTGACAGCAACAACACAGCCAAACTACATCAGAATATAGAGAGAGATTTGCCAAAATGAATATGAGGTCTGTATTTAGCCAGCGGCTATACTTTATAGACAGACCATCATCAGCGACTGTCCTCCTTTTTATGATTAAAGGAAAAAAATAAGACTCAAAGCAGAGAACAGTGAGAGAAACCTAGATAAAGAAATATGACCACTTATGTCAAAAGTACAGATCCTCTCCTGTTCTTCATTAACTGTAATCCAAGTATTATTTTTTTAATAGTGTTTTTCAGACCTTTGCATTTAAAGTGGGTTTATAATAGCCAAATAAGCTGCAAACTGGACCCAATTTTAAACAACAAGACAAAAATGTGGTTAGGTGAGACTACAAGTAGCTGAAAAATAAGAGTAAACAATGGTGCCTAAAACTCAGGCAGAGCTGAGCCAGCGGCTCTTTTTCAGAGCTTTCAAGATAACATTTTGGTCAATATCTAAACCAGAATCATTTGAGAGAGATGTTAATTATAAATGAACCACAAATACTGGAAAGTATTGATTAAAACTGCATGATCTAATTAATTATCAAATATGTGTGTGCTCTGATTTTTTTTAGCTTATTAGTACCAGTAGCTTAGCAACTTGGCAAACTCAAACCTTCCTGTAATGCATAATGAGAGTTCATGGAATAAGTAATGCAAAAATTAAGCTTTTCTAAGCCAAAAATAACTATTAAAAGTCAAATTTTCATATGAGTATGTACACACAGACACGCTAACAAAATGAGTGAACAAACACAAACAATGACCTATTAACATGAACATACACAGATTCAAACCATGAACCAGCAAACACATACACACTCACAGGGACAGAAATCCATTAGTGCTATAATGGCCGAAGGAAAAGCATGTGTATAAATGCAATTGAAAATAATAAATAGGACATGGAGGGATGCAAACAAACCGCAGCCAAAAGACAGACTGAAAACAAAGAAGCAATTTAGCAGATATGAGCTGCCCTCATCTCATGAGACATATACAAACTAAATCACTATAAATATTTATAATGATAACCACTGCCATCACTATAAATATTAAACAATGTCTGTGGGTGTGTGGGCCTTCTCAAACGCACAATAGGTTGTGTGTATGGAGTTGAAGCACAATGGTTTGAAAATAGCAAATAATAGCCTATGTTTAAAAAAGTGATTAAAAAACCCATCATGTAATAGGACAAAACAACTTGGTAAAGACTAAATATTAGCTTTGACAACAAAATCTTAATGTTTCTGCTTGATTCAAACAACACACTTATATTCAATTAAATAAAATTCCAATAAGTGAGTATAATGTGATTTCATATATACTGTATTAATATGATAGCACATTATATTAATTTATTTGGATTGTATTCAATTTATGATGTTGACAGAGTGTTTAATGTGAAAATATGTGCATATGTACAGTTAGGTCCATTTATATTTGGACACACAGAACTTTTTTTAGCTGTTGACCCAAAACATAGTCAATAAGTTACAGTTATATAATGGGCTTTTCATGAGTTCGCACTTCCTTATGATAAACTTAAATTGAATTAAGTTAATTAATTATTCTCTGAAAAACTGGTGGAAAGCTCTTTAATAAGTAGCTCTCTTTTTTCCTGATTAAACTTTGCCAAAAGCATAAAGGGGAAAAAAGTCAGACCACTTTTAGAAAAGCCATTTTTTGGACGGTCATGACTGAAATTAAGATCAACCTTAAACTTCAGCATTACATATTTTCATGTCATCAATTTCATATTTTTTTTAAAGAAATGTATGATTTTACTTGGCTAGGACACACTGAATTGACCAAAAGCAACACTAAAGACTTTGTAAATGCAAGGAAAGGAAAAATCAAACCTATTTCAAATAAATGCTGTTGTTATGTACTTCATACACAATCCTGAAGGGTTTTAGGGATTTCAGAAAAATATTTATAATATTTATTTTTATATAAAGTATTTTCATAAGTATTAGCTATAAGTATTTTCAACATTCATAATAAAAATAATTGTAGCATATTGAAATGATTTTTAAAGAATCACGTGACACTGAAGACTGGGGTAATGATGCTGAAAGATGCACAAACAAGCACTGAGATGAAACTACTCCAGCGTTAAAATGTAGATACTGTTTTTATGCAAAGTGATTTGTTCCTAATAAAAAAAATCTAGTAAGGGTTCCTTACTGCTTGCTGCAGCATCATAACAAAAAATTAACCTCACAGGTGACCTATTTGGAATCCACACAAGTAAAACTATTTCCTCAAAGCTTTGCTGACAGGGCTGTAGGGGTTCATGAGCCAAAAACAGCTGGGAAACACCATGCTAAACGATTGCTTACTCACTAATTAACTCTACCTGCTCAGAGTGAATGTGTTAGATACCACCTGCTTTAACAGCTCACTGAATAATGGCACGGCATGAAAGGTGATGCTATTGGGCCGTGAGTCTGCGAGTCTGCAGCTGATTTTACAGGCCTGTGGAGCAGGATCACAGCACTAAACTCACTTAATGCAATAAAAGAGCTTTTATGACGATGTTAAAAAGACAGACAGCATGAATTCACAATTCAGATAATATGAGCCGGTAATAAGTGATCGTTAAGGGTTAATGAGGCTATATTTATGGGGTGATACAGTGTGGAATAGTGTTAAAGTGACCATGTCAAATGAAAAATTTGAAAGAAAAAGGCTTTTCTTGCACTTTTGACATAAAACCAAAGAAGCTAAACAGCGCTCCATGTAGTAGCTACGGCTCTGCATATCTTTCCAAAGATTCCCAGCATTAATGACCTCGGTGTAGTAACTTATTTCAAATGTGAAAAGTTTAGTAATGGTAAAGGTCGGTGAGGGATTGGAAATTGATCATGAATAACTAAAGTGTTTTTGGTGCATGAAACCTTGAATATTTTCAGGGACCTCAAGGACAAAAAAAATAATAAGAATAAAATTCTATACAAGGGATATGTCTTGTAAAAAGCTACAAGATTATATACATATAATATGTTTAAAATAACTTATTTGACAAAATAACCCTTAAACATATATCATTTTTAATTTTAGATGTTTGAAAGCTGTTTTATCTAGATAGACAAACAGATATAAATAGACAGACAGAGAGATAAACAGATAGACAGTTAGACAGACATAGATAGACAGACATAGAGAGACAGACAGACACAGAGATCAATGAATGGATGGACGGACGGACGGACGGACGGACGGACGGACAGACGGACAGATAAATAGATAGATGACACTGTCAATCCATTACTTTCATATAGTCAATAATAGCAGAGAAAGTTGCATTTTATAACCAGCTGATGTGGTATCTATTAGTAGGCACTAACTAACCAGCCAAACCTCTTGAGTCAGGTGAGTCTTGGTTCAGATAGAAAAAAAAAAAATTACTTGTTTAAACATCTTAATCTTATGAAGTATGCATTTCTCTTTCACAATGCGAAGGAGAGTGATTTGTAGAGTGATATGATCTTTGGGCGAATAAGCTCTTCTGTTATGGGAGAAAGTGTCTCCAGCAGTCTTACAAACACTATCACACACTCATAGCCCACAATCCAGCTACTCAGACTCTGTAAGCTCTTTGGGCTGGTTCCCGGGCACAGATTAAGTTGAAAGACGGACTAAAAACAGCATTTAAAGAACAATCAGCTTTGACAGAATGATCTGCTCCAGCACTGGGCTTAATGTGTGTCTGAAATATAGAAAAAAAATAAGTTTTAGGGAATGTATGTGCAGTATATATATATATATTCGGTATGTACCTTGGTACAACATAAGAAAAAACAACAAATACTTTTTTTTGTGATATGCTTAATTTTTTCACAGAAAGAAAACTCAGAAAGCTACATCCTATCTATCTAAGTTATAAAAGCACAGTGTATAAAAAACTCCTTGTCGAGTTCATCGAGTTGGCGGAGGTGGAGCACCAGCCCCTGCCCTCCTGGATTCCGGCAGCTTCATCAGCCTTATTCAGGCCGCCATCATGCCGTCTTGGAAGGATTCTAAAACTCCCCATTACCTATGTGGATGGCGACACTCAGCATGTCCCACTTAAAACATTGCTGGGCCCAAGTGAGAGCCACTGAAGGCCAAGACCACCAGCCAGCACCCCATTCTCTCCCACATTTCATTGTCTGAAACGGCCTGTTGTAATGTGTCGCCCAGCAGAGGGGGGAGGTAAAAGAGCTACTGGTGGTGCCCAAGTCGAAAACGAAGGCCGTGATGGAACTGGCACACACTTGTCCTATGGCAGGCCACCTTGGAGCAACCAACACTGCCCAATGCCTCCAAGACTGCTTCCAATGGCCAGGTCTCGAAAGTGAGGTAAAGCGGTTCTTCCAAGCATGCTCAAGAGACGGCACCCAAATTGCCCCTCCCCAAGCCCATTCATTCGGCTCCCCATCATTGAGGTGCCCTTCGAGCGGATCGGAATGGACCAGGTGGGGCCATTGGCTAAGTCTGCCAGAGGTCATAAACATGTAATGGTGATCATTGATTATGCCACCTGGTACCCAGAGGCCATCCCGCTGAGGAAAGCGACTGCTAAGGCCATTGCTAAGGAGCTCTTCCTACTCTGAACTTGAGTTGGCATCCAAGCAGAGATCCTGGCTGACCAAGGGACCGCCTTCATGTAGCAGCTAATGGCTGAGCTCTGTCGGCTGCTGTGGGTAAAACAGCTCCGGGCCACCGCCTACCACCCCAAGATCGACAGACTGGTAGAGCTATATAATCAGACCCTAAAGCAGATGCTAAAATGTGTGGTGGCTGAGGACAAGTAGGACTGGGACATGATGATTCCTTACTTCCTCTTCAGCATCCATGAGGTCCCCCAAGCTTCAACAGGGTTTACGCCGTTTGAATTGCTCTTCGGCCCCCAGCCTAGAGGACTGCTGAATATGGCTCGAGAGGCATGGGAGCAACAACAGCCGGCCCCTCTCCGCTCCCTCGTCGAGCATGTGAGAGAGATGCGTGAGCAGATCGAGAGGGCTTTGCCAATAGTCCGTGAGTACGTTGGCAATGCACAGCAGTCACAGCAGCAACTCTACAACCAGGCAGCCCAACCACCGGAATTTCAACCAGGCGAAAAGGTCATGGTCTTGTTCCCCTATCTTTGCCTGCAAGTTCTTTGCAATGTGGCAGGGAAGGTGAGCTTGTAAAGAGAGTTGGCCCGGTGAACAATTGGCTCCGCTATCCCAGCAGGTGACAAGAGGAGCAACTCTACCATATTAACCTTCTGAAGAGGTGAGTGGGGACCGGTGAGCAGCTGTCTGCCTTGACCCACGCCAAAGGCCTGGAAGCAGGCTATTGAGGATGAAATCAGCGAGATACTAAAGTTAGGAGTGATCAAACCATCACGCAGTGCATAGTCCAGCTCCATCGTGATGGTCCTGAAACCGCATGGCATCCTCCACTTTTCCAATGACTTTCAACCAGGTCTCAGAGTTCGATAGCTACCCGATGCCCTGAGTGGAAGAGTTGCTAGAATGGCTATAGAGGGCCCGATTCATCTAAACCCTTGACCTGACCATAGGCTACTGGCAAGACCCCCTAACCCATTTTGCTAAAGAAAAAACTGACTTCTCCACTCCTTCCGGCCCTTGGCAGTACCGGACCCTCCCCTTCGGCCTCCACGGGGCACTGGCCACGTTCCAGCAGATGAACGACATCCTGCTACACCCCCACCAAACCTACGCTGCTGCATACCTTGATGATGTCATCATCCATTCTAGGGCTCAGTACCTGGGGTTCCGGGTGAGCCATAGCCTCATATGGCCCCAGTAGAAGAAGGTTGAAGCAATTCTGTCGGCTACCACCAAATCCCAGGTACAAGCCTTTTTGGGGTTGGCGGGATGTTACCCATTTTTTATCCCTAACTTCTCCACCTTAGCATCTCCACTGACGGACCTGATGAGGAACGGGCACCCGGAGAAGGTCTAATGGAACACCACCCTCAAGAAGGCGTTCCAGAACATCAAAGCAGCTCACCACTGAGCCCATCCTGTGAGCCCCCCGACTTCAACTGCTCCTTCCTGCTACAGGCCGACGCATCGGACAGGGGCCTAGGTGCAGTCCTCTCTCAGGTCTGGGATGGCAAGGAACACCCCGTTATCTACCTCAGCTGGAAGCGGACCCCAGCCGAGACAAGATATGCTGCCGTGGAGAATGAGGCCCTCACCATCAAGTGTGCAGTCATGGAGCTCCGGTACTATCTGCTGGGCTGCCGCTTCACCTTGATGACCAACCACGTCCCTCTCCAATGGATGGCTAAGGACACCAATGCCAGGGTGACGCAGTGGTTCCTTGCTCTCCAGGACTTCCACTTCTCCGTGGAACATCGGTCGGGGGCCTCCAATGCTAACACTGATGGACTCTCCAGTCAAGGCTGCAGTTAATCAAGACAAGGCATAGAGGAGCATGCCGCTGCAAGCTCAGTTGAGAATGCTCTCACGTCTAGAAAGATGCATACCTCTCTTTCTCTCCCACTGCAGACAGCAGCCTGATCGCCCCCACCCACTACGACGACTTCACTGGACTCACTGCTAACACTCACTGCTATCCACCCTCCTGGGTGGATTTTAACTTTTCAACAAATTCCTGGTTGTGTAATACCATCGCCACAATATGCATACATTGTTTAAAACCACTGGTCTGTACAGCAAAACAAACTACTCAATGCAACATCAGTTGAAATTAAGGAAAAAAGACGCAGAAAGTGCATCCATCATAATGAGTCAGAGCTGACAGGTATTTGACAGGTATGTAAATATGAATGTTGGAGCATATGGATATTTGTGTGTGTTTGTTTTTGCATAAACTGCTATAGTGAGTTACCAGCGCCACATTAGCAGCAGTCCTAACATCTGTTTAACACACACAGATCCCCTCAGATTTCCTCAGATACAAAATAAGGTACAGACTACATCCCAATTTCCTGAAGGAAACAACAGTGACTGCCGTGCTATAAGCAAAAGTGTTAAAGATTTAAGTAAAGAAAGAGAGGGGCACAAAAATCAACCGTCTAAAGCTCTTTATAGCAGCTGTTTGAAGTTGATGGGCAAATAGGAAAAGAGACAATTGAGATATTAGAAAACAGAAACGAATACTTACATGTCATGAGTGAGCCAGTGACACAGAGCAGATAACATTTATAGATGTAAAAAAGACTCTCAAGGCCACTGCCACACACACAACATCTCATCAGAGGAGAAGAAAAGATAACATCATGTCTCTGCAAACATTATATTAAACAAAAATCCTTACCAACCCCAAACCATATATACTGAATCCCACAAAAACCTATCAAGAACATATTAAATACATGGCTAACCCAAAATCAAATCAATTATTTACATTGTAACATTAATTTACTATAATTACTATAAATACTGTAATTAATTTAAAGAAGAAAAAAAAAACACTTATTATACATTATTTAAATTGAGAAATACTACAATATTTCATGAGAAGTTATGAGGAAAGGATACTTAATCATCTTGAAAAACAGATATTGCATTTAATTTTGTTTCCTGAATCCACTTATGTTGAAGTGTCTCATTTGAAAAAGTCAAGATTTACATTTTTCACCCTCGTTCTGACCCTTTTATGAAATTACTGTAACTACTTTTATTCATCTCTCTTGCTTATGATTGGGTGACGTTATAAGCAAAGAAAGTAATGTTTTTTTTCCTATTGAAGTCCACTTATAACATTATATTTATATATATAACAATATATATATTTTGTCCAGAGACAAAACAGTCTCACATGGATCTAAGTTACCTTGCACATTTATCCAAATTACAGTATATTACCTTAGCAAGAATAGGCCAAACTTCTGATTAATTGAAAAGTCTTAAACAATTCATTTTAGCTTGTTTTCAATAAATGCTCCTTTTGGACTACAGAGGAACTTCTGAAAGTTACAGTGTGTTTTCATAGTACATCACGCACTTTGATCGTAAAAGATCAAGAAAAACTTGACTACTCACGATATGACCCCTTTAAAATTAAACAGGAAAGTTTTGTTTAAAAGTTCTGAAAGCAGATTTTTCCAACAAATGACACCATCACATCTGATTTTTTTCTGTGAATTGAGCTTCAACAAAAAAATATTGCATGGCTCCTCATAACACAGAAGCTCTGAACCAGAATTAGACAGACACCAGTGCAGCACCTGGATCGATCAGTATTGATCTCTATAGCATCCAGCAGTGAGAGTGACAGAGGGAGAGTGATAATAAGCTGAATTTTTGAGCTGCATGTGGTTGTTCACAGTAATTTATACTCCTGGAGTGGGATGACCTTAAGCACTCTGGAAATAGTCTGTGAGCTGAATCAAATAAATCATGGCAACACAGTAAAAAGATAGGGAATCTTATGGATGTCAAGGAATTGTAGATGAGGATCTTAACATCCTTTATGTATCATTAAAGCTTTTTCACTAGTGATGTACAGGGAAACCTCATTAGAACCCTTTGAAAACAGTTTTTTTTTTTTTCTCTTCAATTGTACTTGTTTTATATTTGGTATTAAAGGTTACATTATAGTAATCAAATAGCCTTAAGAAATCCATTTAAATTAAAATTTTCTGCATTATTTTTCTGTTCTGTGTTTATTGGTTAAATTAGTTTTTAATAATTTAATATGTATGATGTATCATTCATTGAAATCAATAAAGTTATATAATTAAACAATCAATTATTAAACTTAACAAAAAATCTTTTTTTTCACATTTTTAAATTTTATGAAAATTTTTCTAAAAAAAAAATTTATTCTAAATTCTGCATTATTGTTTTGGTCTGTGTTCTGTGTTTTATTGGTTAAATTAGGTTGTAGTATTTTAATATGTATAATGTATAATTAATTGAAATTAATAAAGTTATATAATTAAACAATCAATTATTAAACTTAACCATTTTTTTTCCCTTAACCAATGACTTCCATCGTATTTTTTCCTATTATGGAAGTCATTGGTGACCCAAAACCCTGTGTATATGAGTTTTATCCAGTAATAGTGGAGGGAACTCTACAGAAATGTGTTCATGATCTTATATAGTGAGACATCAAATGCTAAAAACACCATAACTGTCATGCTACGTATAGAAGTCAATACTGCATCACTCATTCTCATAAAGTCAAGCAGAACATACGAGCATTTAAATTGCAGTCTTTTTGAGCTCTAGTATTTAGACGTTAGTCTAAATCGCATTTCTAAAATCTACTCTAAAATATTCTAAAATCTGTGACATTTTAACATGTACTATAAATTCCTTTTTTATTACTGGATACACAGTTTTCCATATTGCGTGAAAGATCTTGTAATAAAACCGGAGGAAGCAATCAGTGTGCGTGCTCACCCTTATCTGCACTAGAGATGTTCCAGCAGGGGTGCTCTCGAGTAAACTGATGTTATAAAGTGCCTGGCTGAAGATCGGCCTGTTGTCGTTCTCGTTGATGAGGTCGATGAAGACGCGAGCAAACCCCACATGCTCCGCCAGAGACTCGTTGGCATACAGCTGGAGAGAAAAGCAGCAATATGACCACAGCCACCATCAGCATAAAAAAAAATCTGATTACAATAACACTGGATGTTTTTGAAAGCGCAAGTTATATTTCATTCAATCCTGAAAAATAAATGTAAAAAATATTCTTATTTACATAGCATTTGTGTGTTTCGTAGAATGTTCCCTTAGTAGGCAGCAGCCTTATGAAGGCACTAGACAGCAAAGCAGCTCACTAGGTTTTGGAACAGAGCCAGTATATTAAATCCAAAGTGTCTGTCTTATATCACACTTTTATGAGACTTTTATATCTCTACGATGCAGTATTTCATTGCTGACATAATTACTGAGATGGAAAAAAAATGAGTAAAAGACATTTTCACTGTTGTTTTTCAGTGCATTTGAAAACAACATGCAAGCAACATGCATAACCAATACAATATGTTACATGCATCAGGATCATCTCTATTAGCTCACTGAAGTTACTACATTTTGAAGAACAAGGCTACAAACTGGTCAATGTAGTGACTGTTTGAGGGAATCTGTTGTACTGGTCTACAACAATTTGTGATTGTGTTTTGTACTGGTGCAGATTGCAGTCATTTGTCAGTGCAGCTAGTGAGTCCATCGCTGCAGGGAACAGCTGCAGCCAGTTGAACTAAATGAACTACAGAAACACAGCTGAACTCCACCAGCATGGCAGCATTGCTAAATCTATAAGTGTCAGTAATCTATTTGTATTTAATTTTCTCCCTTCTGAATCTCAATTTAATTTTCTAAAAACACAACCATGTCATGATCATCTATTCTCAGAGTGTTCTAAATGTTAAAATGGGCACAGATCTATTTATTTGAGCGTATTCATTACTATATCCATGGAAGATTTTATTATATAAAGCCATAACACACACAACAGTGCCATACTCATCTTCTGCATGTTTGCTTATACAGTATATTGAATATACACAAAAATACAAAACTTTGGGGTCAGTAAGTTTTTTTTTTTTTTTAATGAACCTATTTAATAACCTTTTAATAAACCTATTTGAAACAAATGCTGTTCTTTTGAACTCATCCTGAAAAACATTTATTGCATTTTCCACAAACATATAAAAAAGAAAAAAAAAATCTGCTTATTTGAATGATTTTTAAGAATAATGTGACACTGATGCAGAGAATTCTGAAATTTTGATGGAAAAAACTTTGTTTTCTGCACTCACAGAAAAGCTGTAACTCCTGATGGTTTCGTAGTCCAGTGGGACCGCCACACGCACACGGAGGTCTGCTCTGCCCTGCACTGATGTGGGAGAGATGCTGAAGTGCTCCGAGTTATTCCCCGTCAGGAACACCTGAAACATGCTGTTCACCCCCTGCAGAGACAGACAAAGTCATTTTGCACCATTATTATTTGATACTTAATTTTCCACAGCTAAGCAGCAAACAATTCTCCTAATTAAGTTGTTTCGCAAAGAAAAATAACTTTACAAGTCTCCGAAATTGCACAAGATATTACAGCATCTCAGACTGTACAGCAGTGTCAAAGTCAGAACATGATGCACATTCATGTTAAAGCTCTTACTAAAAAAAAAAAAACTGTCATGAAATGGTCATATTTTGGTTTTGGGATTCCCCAACAACAGGTTGACAAGTCTTATAATATGCATTTATTTTTTACCTTATTTGTTCAACGACTCCCAAGCGATTTGCTCAACAAGACATTTTTCGTCTTTTTTTCTCCATTTCATAAACTCAGCGTTTCTGAGGGCAGTTCTGTTTTGTTTACAGACGTTATTTTACAGCTTTTAAAGCAGCACCTAGTGGCAAAGAATGAATTTGCACTTTTTTATTCAGACTAACTAGTGGGGGCAATAAGCTAAAGTTTCATGTTGACATCAATCATTTTCAAAAAGAAAACCCGTAATAGAGGGCACTTTAAAACCAAGTAAAAAACGAATGGAATATCATACGTCAACACTAGGGTTTCTATTTCCAACACAGTCTCACAACCAATTTGTACAAGGTGCCAAGTTTGTGCCAATTTGTACTAATTCGTACAACCTCACTCGTAATTTTGTACGATTTGTCTAAAACCCTCTGACGGGTAGGTTTAGGGGTGGGGTTAGGTTTAGGTCATTCGTACAAATTCGTAAAATACGTATGGTTTAGAAGAATTCGTATGAATTCTTACGAGTGAGGTCATACAAATTTGTACAAATTAGCCACCTCGTAGAATATGTACGAATTGCTGTGAGATCAGGTTGCTATTTCTTGTACTAGCAATGCTCAAAATTTTTCATTAATCCAACCAAAAAAATCTGCTTGTGATTTGAATAACTTTGCTCCCAGACTCTAAAAGAATCGCAACAGTTATTCTGAAATCAAGATACATTTACTAAAATTACATAAGATAAGAAGTCTTGGTTTTTTTTTTTTTTTGTGAAGAATATCTGGAAATGTTTTAATACCAAACAGACATTTGTTTTTGTTTTAGTCAAGAAATACTTGTTCAGTGTGAATCTCAAATACATGTACCGTGATTTAAGAATGCTTACATGTACGTTTTAGAAAAAAACACTTTTTTTAGTGATTATAACATTTATTTGGAATTACTTTATGAATTTAATACTTTCTCCTGCCATTTAAATCCTCAGTTTGTGAAAGCATAAAGACTTTAAATGAATGAAGATGTTTTTAAGGCATGCAGGTTTGAGTGTACTTCCCTTTTTCCAAAGGAATTGAGGAGAAAATCTGAGACAACTTTGACACCAATAAACCAAGAGAACTCCATTAAGTCTCATAAAAACGCAAAATTTAGCATCCAGCATACAGTACATCACACCTCCAAAAAAAGTGTGTTTTGACAGGGATTTTATTGGACAGACTCAAAATAAAACTTCACATGAAAAAGTAATAAAATGTTCTGCAATAATCATTTCTGCCTCTCGTCATTGTATCAGGTACAGAGAGATCCCGAGCAAATGGAGAGATGACAGGAAGTCCCTCATTAGTGTCATCTCTCTTCCATGAGGCCAGCGAGAGGAAGACAGGACATATGGCAAGAAGTAAATTCAATGATGAATCATCACTATCTCAGAAAGCGCAATTTTTTATAACACACACTCTGATTAAACACAATGCTAAAGTGTGAGCGAGGCAGCTGGCACTTACACTGACGGAGAGATTCGCTGACTGAAAAACACACAGTTGCGTGAGCTGTCACAATAACTTACGACGAGAAGAAATATCTGGAATATAGTTCAGACGGAAAGCGAAGTGAACGTACCGACCCAGACTCGCACGTAAGCACAAACATACTCGAAAAGCAATAATGTTGAGCATGGTGAGAAGAATCTGATTGATTATTGTGTGTGTTTACTTGCTGCTTATCTCTACTAAGTCCACACTTATCTGTCTCTATAATCACTCCATCTCTTCGAGTCTCCTTCTCTCTTTCTTTTTTTGTCGTAATCTCTCTCTTTCACACAAAAGGGAGAAGATGGGTTGAGGGTTTTTCTCTTATCAGATCTCACTTGCACACACAGGCGCTGACAAACCAACATGGTAGACCTACAAACCCAGCTAGTCTATGTTTTAGTGAATGTTCAGGATGTTTTCACCCTTATTTTGCTGGATATAAAACTGATTTACATTATGAATATTTTATTTGGAGGTTCTTCATATAGCAAGAGCATGTCATTACAGTAAATTAGCAATCCTGTTCGGCACTTAGTATGCAGGAGCATCACTTGAAGTACACATCCATTATTAATTTTCTTGTCTGTATTGTGTTCACTTCTTTATAGGTGTTAAAATTGGTAACTTGCACTAAAACTATATTGTTGTTAAAGGGGTCATTTGATGTGATTTCAAATTTTCCCTTCTCTTTAGAGTGTTACAAGCTTTTGGTGCATAGAGAAAATCTGTAACATTTCAAAGACTAAAGTCTCTAAACCAAAAAGATATTCTTTATAAAAGTTATGACTTGTACTACCCCCCTTGGGGGCGTGGTTTCATAACATCACCCAAATGTTTATGCAAAGAAAGAAGGCGGAGCTATTTTTCTAGCTGTATATGCTGCCGGTTGACACACTGTGTGTGGTTGTGAAAGTGAAACTACTTTGTGCTTCCAAAAGAGGACATAACTAGAAATCAGTGGTCAAGCTTTATTCACAACACTGTTCCAGAACACTTAAAAACAATTATTAGAATGTGTTCAGCGCATATATGGAAGATGGACTTCTAAAACCTGGAAATAGCCTATGCTGGCTGAGCACAGAGAAATTCTAGCTCTGCAAGAACAGTCTGGCGCTTCTGACTTACAACCTGTAAGTAAGTTAAGTTTTCCTATTAAAAGAACCTGCTTCTTACTATTCAGACCAAGATATGATAAATGATAAATCATGATAATCAGTAATCATGTCTTCACTGGATGCAACAAATGCCTCATTTGTAATTTTGCAGCATCATGTTATGATTAGGGGAGCGTAACATTTCTGCCAATAGCTTTAGGTATTCAGCCAATCACAATGCACTGGATAGCTGACCAATCAGAGTATACTTCACTTTTTTAGATCGGTGAGCTTGGTAGAGATTGACCCGTTTCAGGATGCGGGGGTTAGAGGAAAAACAATAACGCCCAGTTTGTGGAAAATGTAATTGCATTACACCAAATACACAAAATAATGTTCTATTTAGCAACATCATATGAAATATTTAACTGAAATAAAAAGTTAAATAATAAGTATTATTATATTTATATAAGTATTACTAATAATAATAAGTTTAAATACTAAAATAAAATATTATAATAATATAATAAAAACATAATTTCATTACTAAAGCTAAGTGACACCAAACAAAAAAATTATAATAATATAAAAATATAAAAACAACTGCTAATATATGTTATTAAATGCTATAATAGTACATAGTATTAAATTGTATTTTAATACAAGAGTTAAAGCAAAAATATGATGATACAGGAATTTAGAGGAGAAAATAAATAAATAATTAAATTCCTTATTATACATAATAAGGCTTGTGTGAAAAAATTGACTCAAAAATGAATTTGTTTAAAAAACAACTACTGCTCAGTGTTTATATTTTTACATACAGATAAAAGCACTACACTTAATGGAAACTGCTAATGTCTACACAAACACACACACACATCCCCGCAAGATTGCATTTGCAAAAAAAGTCGTTTGTGACTGTAACGTGGTGAATTGATCCAGACAGAGAAAATAGTTTCAGAGTTCAATAAACATTTAACCCGAGGTGTTTCCTTACAGAGCAAAACACACATAGACTGAACAAGAAAACAATAGAAAGAGATTGAGCGCGTGAAATAAAGGACGATAACCGAGGACCAGCCCTCGCTAAAGAGAGCAGCACTCCAGGTTAATCTGAGATATTCACTTCTTTTATATCTCTCAGTTATGAAAATCCCTCCATCACGCCGCTCCTCAGGCCAGACGCTGTAATTGAGGAGGCGATTGAGGAGCCGGGGGCCTTGCTGAAGGAAATCCGACCGAATGATTGGCCACTACACAGATGAAGACAGAGAAAGAGAGCTTGTGTCAGTCGAACTCTCACATACAAACATAATCAAGAGATTCATTTGTTCAGATATTCCTCTTGTTTTATGATCTACAAATGCAAATGTGAGCCACCAAACACTATTCTCTTCTTAAGAGTTAAAGTTTGTTTTTGTGCAAACTAACTAGCTAGCTGCCGGCTGATTGTCGTGCGGATTGACACAATCATTAATCCTGAGTTTCATTCTGATCTACATTAACCTTAATGCTAATGAAGAGACGCAGACTGCAGTTGCTGACATAACACCTCATTATCTCTGAACAATCATCCGTTTGAAAACACGCAGCCTGAGATGCTGTAATGGACTATCGGAGTGCTTTTATAGCTTTTAAGGTGATGTGTGTAATTTTTTTTGTTACAACGCTATCTCCTATCTTGGCTTAATATACACAGACAACTACAAGCAAATGATTCATTGGTTCATTTCTGCAGCAGAAGTAAACAATATGACTCTGTGGCACTTTCAAAACATTGAAAACACAGAGGACACAAAGATTAATTTCTCATCAAAGTATCCATGCTAGCAACCACAAAAAAAAACACCACAGCAACTGCCCAGCAACTACTGTATCTAGAACCCGGTTAAAACCGACAAGAAAACACAAGTAATGCAGTAGCAACTACTCTACATTCTCAGGACGAAAGGTACAAAAGCTGTGGCGATACCTTTTCAAAAGGTACAAATATGTATCATATCTACTAAATGTGTATTTTCACAATGAAAACTGCACCATTTAGGGTAAATAAGGTGCAAAGATATAGAAAGGTACCATACAAGTCAGGCCTGTAACCATTCAAAAATAAAATATGTTCTCTATGAGTGAACTGCATGTATAATTCTGTTTTCAAGAATGTTTAGTGTCTGTGATATGAAAATGATTGCTGTGAGACACTGAATAAGGCTAGAGAGAGCAGAGTTGTCTTTTCCACTTAATTTGACACTTGAAAAATAATCAAGTGAGAAGTTGATGTTTAAGCTCGATGTCTTTATCTGATCCTATTTGCAAAATAGTTTTCAGTTTTTATTTGTTTTTATATCTAATACTTAAACTGACAGTAATCAAAAAAACCGTCTCAGGGTTATGGATATAACCCCTGTTCCTTGAAGGAACGAGACACTGCGTCAAAACGCTTTGGGAACGCCTCC
>JAUCMT010000024.1:15803891-15817647 GCA_032357475.1 Enteromius thamalakanensis | reverse complement strand
CATTGTGATAAACCTGTCCAATTTGAAGAAACAGTTTTTGGCTTAAAATCAATACCTTTCCTATTATTTCAAAGGTCTTACAAACAGCAAAATAACCAAAACCCACAATGACACTGGCCAAACCAATAAGTGTAATAATCAATATGATAAAAACGATAAATCATAAAAAGATAAATCATTATCTTTATTATTCATGGAAAGCACATACTTTATCTCTCCTGCTCTCTCTCCTTCAGAGATATACAATATTGTTGTTAGTGCTAGCCTGTTGATTTTATCCAAAAAATCAATGTAACGGATAGGACTGGTATCTCCTGAAAACTATCATTATTTCATGATGATATTCCAGATAACTTATGGAGGGTTTATAAATCATTATTGTATTACTTAATAATTATTTATAAACACATAGTCATGTTTTGTAAATGATTAGTTAATCATCATCTAATCACTTGGAAATGATTTATAACTTCATCTACAAAACATAGATAAAAATTGACTATTAATGGTTTATAGACACATCGTTATGTTTTTAAAAATGATTATTATTTAAAATACATTATAAATATTATTATTAACCAATCACTTATTATTACAACTGGACGTTATTATAAAGTGTTACCGATATGTTTTTCACTTATTCAATCATATTTGCATTTTGACTTCTCAATAATAATGCCAGATCCTCAATCAAACTTCTTAAGTGCCTCTGTGATTTCCTCCACTTCCTTTGATGTGACGTATCAATGTACCTTTGACCCTAACCATTTACACTGCCCTTTGATCTAAGGATTAGGTTTTAGGACTGGAATTTCATTTTTTTTTTTTAAATAGTGTGGTCCACTGCATAATTTTGGTAACTCTGAACGCACTATTGAAAGATTCACTTAACCAGTTTGTTCAAAAATGAATTTAGGAGTATTTGCTAGAACTATTATTGTTGGTAAATATATTGTAACTAAAAATATTTAATTAATTTTTACTGAGCTGCTATATAAAAACAAAGCCACACAACTGTGCTGTTTTTCCAAATATCCTTTATAAAATTTAAATGTTAAATGTTCAAAACGACTAAGATATTGATCTCAGGTTTTACCGTTTGCCATGTATCCAGGTACGTAAGGGGCACTGCTCTTTTTCTGGACAGCAAATCTGGTTTGTCCATCTTGATTCTTCACTCTTACTTTCAAGCTGCTTCTCCCGTTTACCATCTTTGTGAAATATCTAGAATAGATTCCATCATCTTTGATAGCATCAGCTCCTGTAATAGATGAATCTCTGATTCATTTGTCTTTTTCAAATAATTAAATTTTTTAATTTATATTTTATTTTGAGTAATTTACCTGCTCCATTGTCCAGGAGTTGTAATGTATGTGTGGACCCAGTTTCCGACTCCAGTGTAGCCCAAACATCAGCATTAATTACCGGCCTGTAATCTTGACTAACCTCAGTAAACACTATCATGGGTTTAGTGCCATCACTGAACTTCTGACTCATGTGGGTTTTGACAATGATAGGAGGAACATCAGCTTGTGCTGCTCGACTCGTAACTGTTATGGTGAACGCTTGAAGTATTGTAGTTTGGATACTGTACTTCCAGTCACCAGGCTATCAAAAAAATACAAAAAGTAAAAGTAGATCAGCAAGTTGTTTCTGTAAATGTATCATCTGAATCATCAGTAAAAAAAACTCAGTTGTTGCTAAATGTTTATGTTATCAAACTCCTAGACCCTTGTGCTTTGTGTTATGATAATACCTTTACATATTTGTGGTTTATAAACTATAAAGTGAATGAATAACTAGTTCATAAAGGTTATCATACCTCTGCAGTTTCTGTAATGTTTAAAGTAACTGTTTTCAGTGATTCCTCATGATTCATATTTGTCTGAGTGTAGATTAAGCCACTTGGTGACTGTATGGAAATGTTAGGAAAACTAATTTCATAAATTATCACAAAGCTGGTTTTGTTCCCAACAGTCTGATCCACAGATACTGTCCCATTGAACCAATCAGATGTTCTCACTCCAGCACTCTCTAGCTAAATAAGTCATAAAAATAAATATGGTTAAAATACTCATACTACTGATGACACTCTCAGAGTAATATATGTATTTTGGTAAAAACCTGAACTGGTTCTTTTGAGTAATCTCCAGTTGATAGTGTGAGTGAAGCAAATGCGTCCATTAACTGGTTAGATGTGGTCTTATCACTGGCTGATAAAAATATTCCCCCTGTTTTTAACAGAGCACATTTTTGCATTAAATAATAAACTAGTGCTTATATTTTATGATATACACTGAGATAGATATAGTAAGTTATGATACGTGTGGATATCACTTACCAGTTTTGTTTGACATTTCTGTCAGTGCAGGATCTGCACTGTTACTTAAAGCTAGCGTGTGTATAATGGCACCACTTTGTATCGCGGTTAGAGCACAACCAGTAATGTTGTCAGTTGCCTGACCATCAGTCAGAAAAATTAGTTCATCTCCTAATGCATCCCCATTGTCTGCTTTGAGTACCTAAAAAAAAAAAAAGATCACTGATGTACAGTAAAACAAACACTACATACTTGATATATCAAAAACATACAAAATGCAAACTAATACAATTAATATGGTACCTGTAAGCCTTGATTTAGGCCTTTACACATGTATGTTGATCCATCTGCTACTTTTGGCAACAATTTGATAATATTCTCTCTTTTGGTGTCACTGTCAATCGTAGTCAAAGGGCTCAGAGTAAAAGCATCGGTACTAAAGGTTACAATCCCAACACTTGCTTGATCCTCAACGATGTGCTGAATAAAATGTTTGGCAGCCTGCTGCAGTTGAAGAATTCTGGACCCCTAGAAAATGGGTGAGTTTTATTTATTTAAATTTATTTTACAGATATTTATTGTACTTATTTTAAAGCAATGGAAATAAGAAAAGGTTGTCATGGTAGCATCTGTGTTTTCAGATGAAATTGTTTGTTGTGACATACTCTCATGCTTCCTGAGACATCAAGGATGAGGCAAACGACTCTTTGCTTTCGCTGCACAACTTTGAATATTGGCTCTGTTGGAGAGGAATTCAGTGGTTTCAGAGAACGAAGTGTGTCTTTATCCACAGAATCCTCAAATATTACAGTCCATGTTGCTTTGCCACATTTTTTGTTTTGCATGTTTGGAGCTTCATAATTGTGCTCATTTTCTTGACAAAATGCAGTCACCTGAAAATAGGATTTCCTTTATAAATGTTATGTCATTACCAAATGGTCTCAGTTTCTTTAAAGGCAGGTTTTTATTTTTATTCCATAGGCCACATGTAGGCTACCCACATGTAGTAATTATGCATGAACATTAAATCAACAAAGCAAAACCAATGTAAACAAACATGCATATGTGAAAATCGGGTACTGCAAAGTGCCTGTAATGAATAAACAATTCTATGGCTAATTTAAGTCTAACACCATGTCATAACTACACGCGACTTGACAAGATTCCAGCGACAAGCAAATTGGTTGTCCATACCATAGACATACACTCACCTAAAGGATTATTAGGAACACCATACTTATGCGGTGTTTGATTTCCTTTCACCTTCAGAACTGCTTTAATTTTATGTGGCATTGATTCAAAAAGGTGCTGAAAGCATTCGTTAGAAATGTTTGCCCATTTTGATAGGATAGCATCTTGCAGTTGATGGAGATTTGTGAGATGCACATCCAGGAAATGAAGCTCCCGTTCAACCACATCCCAAAGATGCTCTTTTTGGGTTTAGATCTGGTGACTGTCGGGGCCATTTTAGTACAGTGAACTCATTGTCATGAAACCAATTCGAAAAATTCGAGCTTTGTGACATGGTGCATTATCCTGCTGGAAGTAACCATCAGAGGATGGGTACATGGTGGTCATAAAGGGATGGGCATGGTCAGAAACAATGCTCAGGTAGCCCGTGGCATTTAAACGATGCCCAATTGGCACTAAGGGGCCTAAAGTGTGCCAAGAAAACATTCCCCTCACCATTACACCTCCACCAGCAGCCTGCACAGTGGTAACAAGGTATGATGGATCCATGTTTATATTCTGTTTACGTCAAATTCTAACTCTACCATTTGAATGTCTCAACAGAAATCGAGACTCATCAGACCAGGCAACATTTTTCCAGTCTTCTACTGTCCAATTTTGGTGAGCTTGTGCAAATTGTAGGCTCTTTTTTCCTGTTTTTAATGGAGATGAGTGGTACCCGGTGGGGTCTTCTTCTGTTCTAGCCCATCCCATCACTTTAGCATACCTCGGTTGTAACAAGTGGTTATTTCAGTCAAATTTGCTCTTCTATCAGCTTGAATCAGTCGGCCCATTCTCCTCTGACCTCTAGCATCAACAAGGCAGTTTCACCCACAGGACTGCAACATACTGGATGTTTTTCCCTTTTCAGATCATTCTTTGTAAACTCTAGAAATGGTTGTACATGAAAATCCCAGTAACTGAGCAGATTGTGAAACACCAACAACCATGCCACACTCAAAATTGCTTAAATCACCTTTCTTTCCCATTCTAACATTCAGTTTGGAATTCAACTGCCGTGTGATTGGTTGAATAGATAATTGCATTAATGAGAAATTGAACAGGTTTTCCTAATAATCCTTTGAGTATATATATATATATAGTGTATATTTATTATGAATATATAAAGACACACATACAGTACAGCTTAAAAGTATTTATATGTATTTACATGTATATATTTATATTTATTTAATACAATTTATATTATAAAAAATATATTTAACAAAAATAAATATAGCCTAAATTATTTAAATTATCTGAAATTATATTTTCTTAATATATTTTTTAATATTTTCTTCTAAAACATATTTGTTTTTTAATGTGCACATGCAAAAAGAAAAGAAGCACCCAACTCTCAGAATCTCTCTAATGTGAGGAGCGCATTAAAAGGAGCTCTAGAAAAAGAAAAGAGAAGCGAAAGAAGGAAAGAAAAGAGATATACGAGTGACAGAGAAAGACAGTATGAGATAGGAAACCAGAGAGGAACGGATGTGATAATAGAGAGAATCTGGCAGTAAGCAGCATTAGCGTTTAGTCTTCAATCTCCTCAATTTGTTCAGCTCTGCCTCTTTATTAAATCAGAGGGGAGGACTCTGGGAGAAATCCCATAGGTCTGCCGTAAGTGGGGGCACATGGGGGCCAGTGCGGGAAGACAGACACAGCCAATAAGATTTAGGATGAACAAGTCTTATCGACAGGAAACAATTGCTCACAATCACTTTCTTTCCTCCCTCCCTTTCGTTCTCTCTCCTCCTCTTTGACCAGGATTCAGAGAGAAATCGAAAGGAATAATGGTGTTTTGTGACGGAGGGATGCGGGGGGAATGGAGGATGGAGAAGCGGCGATGCTGCAGGTCCAGGTTAATCACAAATCTTGTCGTTTAACACCCCCTTGCACATCTCCTCTCTATCCCTCCATATAATAAATGCACTGACCTCCAGCCCAATGTACTCTAGCCTATCCAAGCACTGTGAAGTTGAGAAATTAGTTTTATTACTTTTCACTTCAAATCAATAATGCCACCAATAAGAGAGAGGGAGATGGAGAGAGAGAGAGAGAGAGAGAGTAAGAAGATAAAATGGTAAAAGGGAAAAAAATACATATATAGGAGCAGAGGCTCAGGAGAGAGAAATAGATAATGAAAATCTATAACTTATGAATATTTTGGGAGGCTTTTCTTACGTTTGCTTTGTTTTGAGCTTCACTTTTCGTGGCAGTCATTGATTTCAATTTAGAGGACTACAGCTGTGCAGTTTATGACTGCAAAGAGAGCAGAAGAATCCAAAACACATTTATGAAACTGTCCGAATGAGGAAATATATAATATTACGGCCAAAGAAAGAGGCAACAACAATAAGTGAACATTTAAATGTAGCAGTGACCAAAAACGTCTAAAACAGAAGAGTTTGGCTACATCCCTTTGAATTCCTAACACAAAATAGCACACAATAAGTACTTTGCAATCGTTTTTTATATACTTTTCCTTTTCATGTGCTGGTGAGACTGGGTACTGTTACAAAACGGATAGTGTTATATGCTTGTTTATTAAACATTGGGGTTGTGATATGAAAGTTAAAATAAAGCATTGACAACTTGTGCAAATCTACACACACCAGCCGCTGTTCAGTGGGATCTTATCAGAGCAGAGGCGATAATGATGACAAGTGTATGTCAAATCCCGACCCAGGGAAATAATGACAGAAATCTACAAATCGCCAGCGATCTTTTGAAAACAGAATCCCACACAGAGCAGTTTCTGGTCATTTTCAGCTCAATTTGAATAAAGTGCTAACCTGAAAAAGCTCTTTTCTGGGGTGTCTGAAGATCCCAGACAAGGTTTGTTGATAAACAGTATTTTCATTTAGACACACAGCTGTTACTTCAAATTAATATAGCTATATAAATAGTGTTGAGAACATGTTTTTGGAAATTGAGTTTATTTTGCATTAATTTATCATAAACTCTTCAGTATCGCAACAAACATAAGTTTGCTTAACCTAACAACACACAGCTTTCTGATAAATAAGAAAACCGTATACATTCACTAAAAAGTGGGTTTTAATATGCTAATTTACTGCTCAAGAAATATTTCTTCTTAATATCAATGCTGAAAACAGTTGTGCTGCTTAATATTTGTTTCAGGAAACTATGATAACCCAAACATTTGAATGGTTATATACAGTATGTACCATATTAAAAATCATTTTCTGTTTAAATGTGGTGTTTTCCAGGAATTATTTGAAACGTGGCTCTAAACTAAATTATATCTGCTCTTCTTTCTGTTTCTCCTCTTTTGTTCTTTTTCCTATCTCTCTCTCTTTCTCATCTCCATCACCATGCAGCCCAAAGAGGAGGCAAAGGTGTGTGTGTGTGTGTGTGTGTAAGTGTGACTACTTCAGGAGCCTAAAGGCTTCTCTTAAACTGAGCTCTCAGTGGTGGAGAGACAGGAACAAAGAGTCTCCCTGGCAGAGGTCTAGAGGGACATTTTAACACACACACACATCCAGTGTTTGGCCCTGGAACTGTCAGCGGGGCACATAGATAACGATGACATCACACACACACACACAGTGTCTGCCACATGGTCACTTATTCCACCAGTACAGGGCTTAATAGATTCTATATATTCATGCCATTAAATAAAGAGTACTTGAGCTTAGAAGTACATACATGCATACAGTAGTTTTTTCTTGTAAAACATACTCCAAAAATGATTTAACATGCACAGTAAGCCTGGGAAATCCAGTCCAGTTGAGTGTAATTAGAAGTGTTTTGCACGTTTGTAATAGCTATGCAAAAGAGTTAAAAATGTATTGAAAGCTCCAGGGTCAGTGAGACCTTTTCACACACTGATCCTGATATGCTCAATGTGGGTAAATGGCTCGATAAATTACAGTCACACTCCGCAAACATTTACTGTAGAATCAATACAGCATTTGGCAGAGAGCCCAATGAGTTCAGCACAGAGGACGAGAGACTAACTAGAGCTACTACACCAGAATTTCTGGAAACAGAACAAATCTGCTTATATGTGATTTCATTCCTCATTTAAAATCAATCTTGACCTTGAAACATTACAGAAGAGATTTTAATAATGCATTAGTGGATTTGAATCTCACACAGGGTTGAAAGACTTATGATAAATGGTTTTAAGAGCTTAAGGAACTTCACCATTCTGATTCCAATTCCAGTTTCTTCAAATCTACGAACTGCTCTTTTGGTATAACTGAGGAAGAGTCTGTGTTAATATGATATATTAAAGAAAAACTACTGTGTTCTTAGAGTTATTTTTACTTGAACAAAAGCTCTTTTCCAAATAACCTTCTGCTAAATAACAGTTAATATGTTGAAATTGAACAAATCTATTTGAGAGACCATTTTATTGAAGCTTTAAATAAAACTTCCTGACGAGAACCACATTCAGGTTTGATTCTCACCTTTACTGTGATCGTGAAGCCGGATGAGTACAAGGGGTTTTCCCGGTCCAGCTGTCCGCTCACTGTCAGGGATCCGCTTATGTAGTCCAGAGCAAACATGCTGTTTGTGTTACCTAAAGAACAGAATAATAAAAAGAAGCTGAATTATGTGGAAACGGTCAAAAGATGTTTCTGTTTGCACTGAATACTGTCACATTAAAGTGCCCTATGCCATCTTTAAAGCTCCTAATGTTGTTTTGGGGGTCTCCTACAATAGGCATACATGCATGCGAGGTGAAGAAACACTTTTGTTTTCTTAAAATATGCTTTAATATCACCTCATTTTCCAGCAATTCTCAAACGATTCGTTCGTTCAAGCAGTTTTTTAGATTCAGTCTCTCTAAACCCCTCCATTCCGTGAGCATACTCTGCTCCTATTGGTCAGATAGTCTAGTCTAGCTGTGATTGGTCTACCATGTACAGTGTGTCAAAAATTATAGGCCCATTGCCATAGTTAGAACATACTGTAGGCAGGAATGATGCAAATATGTTAACCTGATTCGACTCAATTTTTAATTACGACAATAACTTTAATTATTGTGCACTTTCGAATTAATAATTTTGCAGATTGCTCACATTCACATGCAGCAACATTACACACTGTGTGAAAGACAATACTGGAAATGGCATTAAGGGAACTTTAACCCTTAAAGACCTAAAACATTTTTGGGCCGCCTGACACACCTGCACTTTTCTTTGTTTTATTAGACCTAGTCTTACAGTTAGCAACAAAGAACCATATATCATTAAAAACAGGATAACTGGAAGATTAAGTAGATCATTTACATTTCTTTATTTAACTTCTGTTTTTTTCTAAGAATTAATAAATTTATAGAATTTTAAGAAAAACTCAAGCAACAATTTGGTGTTTTTTTACTATGTACTCAAACAGAAACTCCTGAACTTTGTTTTTTCTTCTCTAGAAAGTTGTATCTGCATGTTTTACACTTCCAAATAAAATTTTGTCTGAATACAACATTCCCCAAGCAAGTTATAGCCATTTATTACAATATCGTCATTCAGTGAAAAAGGGTCTATTTAGCTTACTAACAATATAGACCTGTCCAAAAACATTTAAGAAGAAAGAAAATAGAAACGGTATTATATAATAACAAAACAAAGTAAAAAAAAAGTCACAGTAAAAAAATATTTGTTTGGGGGGGAGGTATATTTTCAATCTGATAATGAACAATAAACACAAACGGTGCAGCTAATAATGAAAGCAATTGCACAAATGGTCTTCTGCAACAAAAATACAAACAGTGCAAATGATTCACAAACTACACACAAAATCAGTGAGAAATATACAGAGTGCAACATAAAAAAAATTGTGCAAATAATCTTTATAAACTATAGAAGTACATAATATAAGCGCTGAATGGATGAATCCGCTGACTGTATCTGCATCAGAATGATTTTACTGGCACATCCCCTCGCGATGCCAATACCTAAATTCCAGTGCTTTATCTGATGTGCAACGCTGTTTCATCCTTGTTTTTGATATCAAAACACTTTGTTGTGTGTTTTTCTGGGCTTTTTCAGAGAGTGCTGTCATGCAAATGTTTTATTTTGTGTTCGTTTTCATGCACGCACGATATATCTTACTTTCACTTTGTGCTAGTTCAAATTTCCATTAAAAACCCCTCAATGGTGTTTTAAAAACCCCCAAACCTATGTTT
This sequence comes from Enteromius thamalakanensis, assembly GCA_032357475.1. Classification (NCBI taxonomy): domain Eukaryota; kingdom Metazoa; phylum Chordata; class Actinopteri; order Cypriniformes; family Cyprinidae; genus Enteromius; species Enteromius thamalakanensis. The sequence continues at coordinate 15,807,940 of JAUCMT010000024.1, read as the reverse complement.
ATTGGTTGATTGTAAGACAGCTTGCATCAATCTGTGCACAGGGGTGGGACTAAGTGTCAATAATCGTTCCTGTTTGGCTCAGAGGAACGAAATGCATTGGATTTTTCTGACGAATCAATTTTGTCAAAATGCAATGACGTAATCACGTCTGCTACGGAACCTCTGAATATTCAAACTAGACACATGATATATCACATGATATATTGCTTTTTAAAGCAATCAGATAGGATTAGCGGTTCAAAAATTATTAAACATTTAAGAACAATAGCTATTTTTAGCCATGGGCGGCTGTCTCGGTTTTTGAGGTCTAAACTAAAGAGTCTGTACCCTCATTACACTTATTTACAGATATTTTAATAATTGGACGGTCATGATTGTAAAGTGGTTAAATATCTGAGCCCAAACTCAAAGGTTGTAGGTCAATATCCTTAGAGGCGTCGGCGAAGCGGAGGGTCGTCGAGTTCCCTAATCACCATTCTGCCCTAGAGCAGGGCACTTAACCTCCACTCCAGGGGGAACGTCCTGATCGTCAGCTAAGGATTTCAAAGAATTCATCTGAGCTGTCCTAGAAATTAGGGCTGAATGTTATGACAGTTTGGGCCAAAATTGTGCAAATTTGCAGAGGGCAGGATTCTAATACAGTTATTGCAGATCTATCTATCAGTCTGTTGGGCTTGCAAGGCTTTGCTTATCAGATTTGCGTTGCATGAATTTGTTGCATGAAACTCTATTTTAAAGAAAAATTAATTTCCATGTAATTGTACTTTATTTCATTCCCGTTTGTAGTGCAATTAAAATAACACTTTTGCTCATGATCTAAATTTCATTTAAATGCATTCTTAATATAATTCTGAATAACACTCACACAATCCTGTTTTTAATGCATTATATGACACCAAAGGCATAGAGAAGGTTGAGTTATGACATTTTAATTGAACATTATGAGGTCAAACATTTCATGCAATATAATAAAATACATACATGAATAATGAATTGTTCAGGATAAGATTTATTACATACATTTGCAAAATAAAAATGATACATTTTCATTTCATGCTGATTTTAATAAACTAATCACAATTAATAAATTAATCTGCATTAAAATGACCGTGTGTGGGTTTGTATTTAAAGTGGGGCAAAACCTAATTTCACCTCAATACTTTGTTATTTACCCTTTGTTGTCAATGAAGGTGTTTCACACACTTTTGCTGGTATTTTGCCCCATTCCTTCATGAAGATCAGTAAAAGTGAAGAGCAGTAAAGTGGGCAAAACAGACTCCCTCCAAAAATGTTCTATAGGGTTGAGATCTGGAGACTGGCTAGGCCACTCCAGGACCTTGAATTGCCCGGGGTTTGGGATCATTGTCATGCTGAAAGACCCAGCCACGTTTCCTCTTTAAAGCCTTGCTGATGGAAGGAGGTTTTCACTCAGAATTTCACGATACATGGCCCCATTTATTCTTTCATTACACAGATCAGTCGTCCTGGTACCTTTACAGAAAAACAGCCTCAAAACATGATGCTTCTACTCCCGTGCTTCACAGTAGGTATTCATCTGACCATATGACATTCTCCCAATCCTATTCTGGATCATCCAAATGCTCTCTAGCAAACTTCAGACGGGTCTGGTTTAAGCAGGGGGACACGTCTGGCACTGCAGGATTCCCTGGCGGTGCAGTGTGTTACTGATCGTAGCCTTTGTTACTTTGGTCCCAGCTCTCTGCAGGGCATTCACTAGGTCCCCCCGAGTGGTTCTGGGATTGTTGCTCACAGTTCTTGTGATCATGTTGATCCCACGAGGTGAGATCTTGTGTGGAGATTATCAGTGGTCTTGTATGTCTTCTATTTTCTAATAATTGCTCCCACAGTTGATTTCTTCACACCAAGCTGCTCACCTATTGTAGATTCAGTCTTCCCAGCCTGCTGCAGGTCTACAATTTTGTTTCTGGTGTCCTTCGACAGCTCTTTGGTCTTGTCTATAGTGGAATTTGGAGTTTTATGGACAGGTGTCTTTTGGACAGGTGTCTTTTATATTTATAACGAGTTCAAACAGATGCCATTAACACAGGTAACGAGTGAAATAAGTTACAGGTCTGTGAGAGTCAGAAACCTTGCTTGTTTGTAGGTGACCAAATACTTATTTTACAGGAATTTTCATAAAAAATCCTACAATGTGATTTCTTGGATTTTTTTCCTTATTTTATCTCTCATAGTTGAGGTTTACCCATGATGAACATTACAGGCCTCTCTCACCTTTTTAAGTGGAAGACCTTGCACAGTTGGTAACTGACTAAATACTTTCTTGACCCACTGTATATTACACCTATATACAACTGTGATAAACTACTGAAGTTTGGGATAACAATTTTCTACAAGCTCAAACACAATGAATACAACTGAAACATTATGGTCATAAAGACTTTTGTGATTATACTAGGTGTTACTAAATCATACTTCAGATACTTGTTTAAACACCAAACACAGACAAAGAGTACGAAACAGAAACAAAATCCTTCCTCTTCTGCACTGTCTGCCAGAGAGCCGGAGTATGGTTAGGGACTGGATCTCTCCCTGGTCTGGGATTGAGTAAAATAATATCTTCTGACTATGGGAACAGCGGCCCTGTTAATTAATCCGTTACTCCTGAGATATCATGCGGGTTTGGGTAATTAGTTCAGTGCTTGGCAGCAGTGGCCCAAACTTTAGGGCTATAACAGAGCGCTAGACGGGCTCACCATCCAATACACTTTTCTTTCCTCATTCATCTTCCACTCAAAAATTTCATACTCTCTCGAAAAAATTTTCATCTCATTAACATCTTGGTTTCCTTAATTATATGATATCTGAATAATTATTTTCATATTTTCACATCTCTCTCCCTCTCACACAGCTGTGGTGTATGTTCACTGCTCACTAATTAAGTTCAGCAGATGCAGATGGTGCACAGAGTGACACACAATCTGTCTTCTCTAACAGTCTTCTTTTGTTCTTCATGATAGATCTCACCTCTGTACAGCTCTCATCACGAACAATCATGTACTACTAAAGATCATCAGCCCCCCATCGCTCTGTTCGTTACTTACTCACTCCTGCATTCCTCCACATCCCCATTCCAATGTAAAACCATCCAGCTACATAGACAGACCGACAGACAGATATAGATAGATACAGTAACACTTTTTTTTGGACAATAATGTTAAATGTTTACTTATTTGTTCATTTACAGTGACTGTAATGTATTCCCGTGATGCAAAGCTTCATCATTACTCCTGTCTTCAGTGTCACATGATCCTTCAGAAATTTGGATATGCTGATTTGCTTATTTAGACCTAATACGGTAACCTTTTTATTTTTACGATTAAACCTATTTGTTGATTATTAGTATGCATATTACTAGAATATTAGCCTAATTAGAATACTTATTAGTGCTAATTAAACATAAATTAATGACCTTTTCTACATCCTTAATTACCCAATACCTAAACTTAACAACTATTAATAAATATGAATAAGCAAGCAACTTATTGACGTAAAAGTTGTAGTAAATAGTTATATATATGTATATGTGTGTGTGTGTGTGTGTGTGTGTATATATAAGCAAGAAATCTGAATACAATGATTTCTGAAGTATTATGTGACTTGAGTAATGATGCTAAAAATTCAGCGTACTGTATTATAAATAATAATATTTTTAATTATTATTATTTTAAATAGTAAAAATATTTTACAATTTTACTATTTTTGCTGTATTTTGGATCAAATAAATGGGGCTGGTGAGCAGAAGAGACAGATACAACAGATACAGTAGAGCAATAAATAGAACGACAGATAGCTGTAACAATAGACAGAACGATAGAATGATAGAACGATAGATAGAACGATAGAAAGAACGATAGATAGAACGATAGAACGATAGAACGATAGATAGAACGATAGATAGAACGATAGATAGAACGATAGATAGATAGAACGATAGATAGAACGATAGATAGAACGATAGATAGAACGATAGAACGATAGAACGATAGATAGATAGATAGATAGATAGA
>JAUCMT010000024.1:15731386-15757577 GCA_032357475.1 Enteromius thamalakanensis | reverse complement strand
TTAGGCTTCAAAAACGCTCTTCAGAAACCTACGAGTGACGTCACGGACACTACGTCCATATTTTTTACAGTCTATGATATGGGAAAAAGTTATGGGAAAAGAACCTTTAACATCTATGCAACCTTTTCAAACTAAAAAAAGGTTCTTTACTGAGGAAAACTGTAACTGTAGATTATTAAAAAGTTCTTTTAAAGAACTGATAACTAAAAAGTTTTTTGGGGAACCAAAAATGGTTCTTCTATGGCATCCACCTCTATATTTGAGTGTCTGACACCACATTTTTAAACTTTAAGGCTGTATTGCACGATACAGTACATGTAATATACATATGTGACCCTGGACCACAAAACCAGTCTTAAGTCGCTGGGGTGTATTTGTTGCAATAGCCAAAAATACATTGTTAATTATTGACTTTTCTTTTTTGACAAAAATCTTTAGGATAGTAATTAAAGATCATGTTCCATGAAGATATTTAGTCAATTTCTTATCGAAAATATATTAAAACTTAATTTTTGATTAGTAATATGCATTGATAAGGTCTAATTTGGACAAATTTGAAGGTGATTTTCTCAGCATTTAGATTTTTCGGTACCCTCAGATTCCAGATTTTCATATAGCTGTATCCTAACAAACCATATATCGATGGGAAGCTTATTTATTCAGCTTTCAGATCATATATACATCTCAGATTTCTGAAATTAACACTTACCACTGGTTTTGTTGTCCATTGGTCACATATTAATTGTAGATTAATAACAGAATGCATTGCCTGCAAGTGCTTCTGGGAAGTTTCTGTGGACTTGGAAGTTTTAACATGACGTGAAAATGGAGGAAAATTTGAAAATAGAGCAAATGATTTATCACAATGAAATATGTGTATTTTATCATTCTTGTGTTGCCATGTTTAACTCTACCGTATATCAGCAGCACACAAAAACATCCTGACATGCTGCTCACCGACACAAGAGGATCTCCACTCTCTCTGAAGTCAAACTGCAAATGCAGTGTGTTTTCCATGCTTTTGCATATAAACAAGCGCCAATAATTTCAAATCAAAGCCAGTAAAAAATCAGCCAGTCAATCCACTATAAACACTCTCAACAACACGTTCGTACAAATCTTTCAGCATATGAGAAATCATTGTGTCTTACACAATACACAGTGCTCATCCTAACAATGGCACTGCCACTTGCACAGAGAAACACCCTTTCAAGGTGTCATGCCCTGCATTTACATAAATGTGAATGAATTTTCAATGAAGACACACATTGTGCAGCTCTTTGGGTGATGATAAACTCTCAGGCGCCTGCTCACTCTCACATGCAGAGCGCGATATGTTCAGTCTATGACACACAGCGGCTTATTAATGAGCGGTATTCATCATCTTTCATATTACACTACGCAAAGCAAATCGATTTCTTACAGGATCAGGTCACTCTTCAGTGTATAGCATCACCCTTGCATCTCAGGGTTGGGAAAATATTGAGAAATTAGTAGCTTTTTTGCAAAACAATAAAATTATTTAATTTCCCCTTTTTATTTTTTTTATTCTCGAATAGAAAATTCAAGTAAACATTTTTTTTTTCCCTAAAATAAGTAGTTTGAATATAGTCTAAACATTTAACAGCAATCAGACATATTTTAATTTTGTCATGCAGGTTCACAAAATGTCCAATAAACATAAAAATAAATGCAAACATTATTTCTCTGTTGGTTATATATTTTTTGATTTTTAAAAAAGACTTGTATGCTTACGAAGGCTGTATTTTTGACTACAAATACAGTACAAATTGTAATATTGTAGCAAATAACAAAACTGAATCAGGCTTCAGTGTCACATTATCCTTTAGAGATCATTTTAATACGTTGCTTTGAAGAAACAATTATCATTATCAATGTCGAAAAGAACTGCATGCTTGATATTTTTGTGAAATCTCTTTTACATCCTTCTTTAAGGATTGCTTCATCTTTACTGTTCATGTCTGATCAATGTAATGCTCTATACATTTCATTTCCTAAAAGAAAAAGCGGTAAAAAAAAAACGTAGCGTATATGCACATAAATTTAAATCAACAAATAGGAATAGGATTCCAAACCAGTGTTTTTCCTCATCACATTTAATATAATTCTCTTGCTGTACAGCTGCCGTTACAGCTGAACAGTGCCATCACAGAATAACAGTGCAGTAAACACTGACACACACAAATGCATGCTTACACACACACACACACACACGGCTGTAAATTTAAGCAGCTTTATAACTGTCAGATGAAATGCTGTTCACCTGTTTTTCCTCAATAAGAAACCTCCCACAGTTACTGCCCAGCAAATTACACTGCCAGTTACAAGCCCATTCACGCACACTTCTTTCCTGCAGCCTGCTATGACACTCAACATATTCACAAATCATTCTGTAAGTGCTCAACATGAAGAAATGAGTTAATTTCATTCATGTTCTTGAAAGACTCCTTCCAAAAGCACCTTTAAAAAGGTCATATCATTCATTTTTGCTTCTTGTTTTCCGACTGTCACAAATAAAGATAAAAAACAACTGCTTAAAAGGAAAACTGTCATCATCTTTAACCTTTCCTTTTTCAGTCAAGCTCTTCCTACCCTCTTACGCTATTCTTCATCCTCTGACTCTGATTGGTGGAATAGTTTGAGTGACAGATTGATGGAGTGATGCCACAGTGTGTTTCCACATGCCAAGAGCATGTCAGCGGAGGTAATGAGGCCATCAAAATATAGAAACAGTGAGACTTAAACAAGAAAAGGTGGTTGGGGTGAAACTGGGGCAGGATAAGCTTGCCTTTCTAAACACAGAGAAAAGACTTCCCGCTGTTACTCTCAAATTAAAGTCATTGATGATGTGTAGTTGATGATGTCATCTGTGTCACTGGCAGTAGCTACAGTCTAAATGTGCAGTTAAAAAATAAATATTGTATTCTGTCTATGATCATTTTATGGTATTTTAAGTTGCAAAATGCAAATGTTCTATGAACATAGACAAATTTAACCTTAAGCTTATTAATCACCTTTAGAGAAAATGACCTGTCTGACCCATCTCTTTTGGACATGGCTTAAAGTTTAAGTGATCCAGAAATTGCATTAATTTAATATTCTGCTGAATCATAATGATTATGGTTTATATTCCTGCATGGTGTTTATTTATGCTGAATAAATTATTTTGCTACTTTTAAATTAAATTGCTACTTTTTCTGAAAGACACTAATAAAAATCACCATGTAGAACAATGCGAATTACAAATAAATTAAATGCATTGTAAGATATGTATAAATCATGTTGTATGGTGTGTATTTAATGATTAAATGAAACTAATCTATAAATATATAAATGAAAATCACCATTAAGAATATATAAATACATATAAATTAAATGCACTGAATGATATATATATATATACATTTTTTTTTTTTTTTTTTTTTTTTTATAAACCTAAAAAAACCTTCTTATTTATTACTTTGTGGTAAAAACTGACATGGACATGTTTCTTCAACTTCCAAGATGATTCACTGAAGCTAAAAGGTAAGAGAGACTCTATGCTGAACAATATAAATCTCCTTGAGTTTTCCACAGGACTGATGAAGAGCGAGAATTATGGGTAAGTGAACAAACATACAGGTCCTCTTCTGTCCTCCTAACTGCAGACAGCTTAATCATCAAGCCTCAGTAAACAACATCAGCTAAATACAGCTCTCTCGCTCACACTCGCTCACTCTCACCCTACTTTTATTTACTCAGAATGACAGATTGAAAAGAGAAAAAAAAAGAACTGTGGCTTTGAAGATTTGCTGTGGGGAGGAGTGTGGGATGTATATAAACACACAATATAAACATCAGCTGAGGTGTGTGTGCTGCGGAGAGAGAGAGAGATGTCTACTTTACTCTACCAAATTACCTCATGTCAGGGATTAGAAGAGGATGGGCCAGACGGATGATGGGAAAAGGAGAGAGGGATAAGTTGAAGTTGGAAGAGTTCTGATAGACAGAGCAGAGGAGAGTGAGAGAAGGGGGAGGTTTGCTGTGGGTGATGAATAAAGAAAGATATATAGAAATAAAAAGAGTTCACAAATATTCTCCAGATTCCAAACATATTTGGAATAAAAAAAAAAGAGTCCTATCAGAAGATAACATTCAATTCATTAGTGTGCAGTACTGTACGTTGTTCCAAGAAAAAAAAATAATAATAATAAAAATTAAAACATCAAAATAAAATATGTGTTGTGAAATATATAAAATGTTTTCAAATTAAAAATATATATATATTTAAAAGTAATTAAAAATTAAAGAACCTAAAAATTAAATAGCACATAAAAATGTAATAAAATCCCTCACCCAACAACACATATTCATTTCAAACAGAATGTTACAGTAAAGGAGAAGATAAATCACATAATAGAAGCTAAACAGGATGTGAATGCCACTGCGAGTTGATTTTGAGAAGTGGATTGTTATACATTACCTCTGGTATCTGAACAGCATAAGGCTGGTTGAGAAATGACGGTGCATTGTCATTTACATCTCCGATCTGAATGTTCACTGTATTCTTGACGACCTAAAAGCCAATTAAACCAAATAATGCACAAAATTAAATCAAATAACATTCTACTAATTCTACTTTGGATTTCACAGATTTAAAAACGTAGTTATAGTAGAGTTTACAGTAAAATAAAAATTTCATTAAACAAGACATTACACAACCGTTAAAACGTCACGGTTTTAACGGTCAGTAAAGTCAGTAAAAGTATCACCAAGGCTGCATTTACTTGATCAAAAATATATAGTAAAAATGTAACATTGTGAAATATACTTAAAATAAAAAAAAAAAATCTATTTGAAAATATTTTTTCCCTAAAACAAGCTGAATTTAGCTAGAGTATTACTCAACGAGACTTGATCCATCATTTAAATATTGTGTATGGTGCTCAAGGAACATTTCTTAATATTATCAGTGTTGGAAGTGCTGCCTACAGTAATAGCTTTGTGGAATACCTTTATCTTTATTATTTTATTTGATTTTTGGAAGGAAAGTTTAAAAGAGCTGCATTTATTTGAAATCATTTTGTGTTTTTTTATTTTATTTATTTTTTTATTCATGATTCTTCAATAAATATAAAGCTTAAATAAATAAATTATTTAATGAACATTTTCTGTAACATTAGAAATATCTTTACTCTCCACTTCTGAAGAATTATAAGTATCAATTTCTTACAAAAACTTGTACTGGCCTCAAGCTTTTGAACAATAATGAAAAACCTTAGAGACCGATGGGTGGGAAAAGTGGACAGATCGATGATCTTGAACTCACCCCTTGACTGTCACTGACTGAGAACTCCACCTGCATCTCTGACTTGGTCTGAAGACACAAAAACAGACAAACAGCAGCATTAAATCACTAGCCTCAGCTCCAGCTGGACAGTCATTCAATTCTTTCAGCGTTTGCGTGGTTTTCCGCACCTCCCTGTCGAGCGGCTGTCTCAGCCACACAACTCCAGTCGTCTCCTGCACAGCGAAGTACCTCATGGCCTCTTCCCCTACAACACCAAAAATCAACGGCTCGCCATCCGGGTCGACCGCCTGCAGCTGGGTAATGGATGTACCTGAACACACAATGCACAATATTTAAAAGGGTCATGAAAAGTTTAATTTTTACATCTTTTCACATAAAATACTTGTTGCTCTTTTAATATATAAAGTCTTGGAGATGGAAAAAAAAGCCTTTATTGCAACTCCGCTACTATAGGACAGCTCATCACAAACTTTTGCAACATTTTTTTTTATTTTTATCTTCTAATAAGAAAGACACTCTTTAAACAAGATACATTTACTTGAAAAGCAACAATATTTGCTAGATAATATAATAAAAGATATAGTTGTACTTCTGCATTTAAACATCACAGGTGGATACGACCTTATTTAGGGGAAATATGCTGGCAAATTTTTTTAACACATTTATATATGTAAAGTAAACTAAACAGCCCAGCTTACATGTAAATATATCCACCAGTGCAGGAAGCCAACAAAAGATGAGTCACATTTAAAGGTCAAGTGTGTAATTTTTCTGATACTTTTAAAACGTCCCAGTTTAATATGCAGAGACAACTATAAGCTATTTGCAGGTTGCAAAGAGTGTGAACACTGTCACTTGTGTTTAGTTTTTTTGAAGAGTTTGGAACAATTTTTAAAAATTTAAATTAAGGCTGGATTATACAGCATTTATAATCTGAATAGATTTGGAACACACTAAACATCTAAACAATCCAAAGACGTTAATAATATATATATATATATATATATATATATATATATATTGTTCTTAACAATTTTAAACATATTTTCCTGTTATTAAATACATTATGTTATATATATATATTACTATTTTTTATTTTTTTTGCATTTAGCATGAATTATACTTATAAGTGTGCATTATCTGCAAGTCATGTGCTCGGAAGGCAACAGAAGGCAAAATAATCACCCTACTTAGCATTCGGAAGAGTCATTAGCCTTAGAAGCACACTATGTAGGCAGCTATAATAGAGACTGTGTGTTAATGAGAGGGTGCACTGTATATGTGTGCATCTGTGAGTGTATGTAAAGTAGAAGTTTTAAATCATTCCAAACATAAAAAGCACATGTATGAAAAATGAAAACAATATGCCATTTAAAATGGGCTTGCTACATGGAATTATAGTCTGTAGCTAAGACAAAATGAAATCCGTGCCTATCTGACAATACGATTTTCTTTGAAATTTTTAGTAACTAACATTAGATCCTAAGCTGCTTACGAACTTACATAAATGTTCAGAGAATAAAAAAAAATCTTTATCTGAATTTTTGTCCTTTTTTTTTTGTAAAAAGTTGCCCTTAAGCCTGGTTCAGACTACACTTTTTTTTTTTTTTGTAGATTGTATAAAATATTTTACTTCTGTTTTGTCTTTTCATGAACAAGCAAGTGTCACAGATATAACAGAACTTGTCTACTTGTCAAAAAAATAAATATGTTAAGCCCAATATACACTAGACAATTTTAGCCCAATTTTGTCACAATCTGCTTGAGGTAGTGAGTTGTAGGGATTTGTGAATGACAGTGGGCATCATTATGACACACACCAGGTGAGATAAAAAACCAAGGGGGTGTCGAGAAAGCAAGCTTTGTCAGCGTCCGGCATCTGCGCCAGAGATGTCGCTCCTGGACCACAGTGGTGGACATCATCTGACCAAGGGCACCCGCCATGACCTGTTCAGCTCCTCATGCACCTCCGGGAAGAAAGGCACTGGAGGGGAACGCGGCTGGGCCATGGTCCTGCACCCCAGGTACCAATCATCCAGCCGTGAGGGCTCGGTTGAAGGCACATGCGGTACCTCCAAACTGATTTCCTCAGAGGTGCGGAGGAGCATAGCCGCAGAGCGGCGTTGTCCCGGCGCTGTTTCCGCCTCACCATCTGACTCTCCCTCTGACGCTGCAGTAGACATTTCGACCTCTCGGGGTGCCCCGAAGGACACGCTCGTCCCTGTTACGGGGAGACTACGCAGGGCTACGTGGTGCGTCAGAAGTCCGCAGGGTTACACCGGGCAGAGCTTTCTGAACAGTCACCTGGAGGTCCGCCAAGCGCCTCTGTGCAGCAGTCGTGTACTGTACATGCTACGGTCCAACGACCTACCGCGGGAAGGACGCAAAGGGAGCCATCTCACGAATGAGAAGTGATTCCTCAACGTAGCGATCGTGTCTGTCCAACGAGGTGAGGAAACTCCTGCACCCAGAAACACACGTCCGGATCGACATTCTGGAGAATGCTTCACCGACCGCGCGAAATTGCTCTTTCCTACTGGGAAGGCCAACAAGTCCGCAGGATCCGCTGACAGCCACCCAATGCTCGCTGCCAGACGAGCGAGCAGAAATTCAGTAGAACTCTTTTCAGTAGATCTACTGCAAAACGAAAAGCCGAGGGGATCTCCAGCTCAGGAACAGCGAAGGCTCCGAAGCAAAAAGCTGCAAGTGCACTGCATTCATGCCCTCCTTTACTCACGTGGTGATGAGGTGCACCTGAATGCAATCAAGTGATCGCCAAAATTCGTTGGTTTTTTTTTTAAGCTCAAAGGCAATTGGTCTCTCTGGCTAGTTCCCATATGTACTTTTGTTACAGGCAATTAGCATACACAAATAACTTGCATATACATATTAAAGGAAAATATGTTACATTTATAAATTAAATATATTTATATTTAATATAAGTTACATGAAGTATTATTTTTAAATATGTATTGTATGTGTGTGTATTTATATACTGTATACATCTAATATATACACAGCACACAACTAAAAATAAAAGGTATTGGATATGATTAATCGCAATTAATCGTTTGACAGCACTAATAAACAAGACATATTTATGCATATAAGGTAAACCAAAAAGCCCACTATGTGCAAACCAGGGCAAAATACTAGGCAAGCATAATATAAATGTATGAAAAAAATGTTTAAATTATACAACGAACTTGGACATTTTATCTCACATTGGTTTTAATAGAAATAAAAAATCTTAAAACAAGTGAAGGTAATTAAATAATTACAGAAAGGAACTGCTCCTTTAAGTAAGACTTCCTCCAGATATTTTAATCTAATGCAAAGTTATGACCTTGAGTAGCTGTTATTTTAATATTTCTTTCTTTCTTTGTCTCATTAATCAAAATCTAAACAAAATAACCCTTTTAAATTAGGTTTTTCACCTCTTTATTTTCTCATTCCTCCTCTCAAACAGTCTCGCTATCCCAAAGCACTACAATACAGCCAAACTAACAAAGACATCCTCTAAGCTCATTATACATCACACACGTGGAGTCTGTGTGTGATGGGTAACAGGTGTGTGTTTATGAAGACACCTGGCGAGGGGGTCCCTGACTCATTCCAGCTTTAGTTCTGCTGACGCCGCCAGACGCCTAATGCTGCAAATCCTACATTAATGAGAAAGACAAACAAACAGATCAGACCCAATCCATTTCACGGCCATAAACACACACACAGTCTCAGATTCAGACTCATACATACAATCGCACCCACAGACGTCGGGTCCAGTTCTCAGGGACGAAACGCATGCTTTAAAAGCCACTGTCAAACGCATAAAACACAGAAAATCCAATAGCAATCAATTCACACATATCGTATATCAAATGAAACTATACATATCCAGAAACTACAAAGGTCAATAAGTTAAACCACATGCACATATATACGTTTATTAATACACAATGCTGCACGAAAGGGAGGTGAAAACACCTCTAATTAATGGGAGGATTTATGAACGGCACTCTCTGTTTATAATGAGATTTATGCAAATTCTGCTGCTTTCAGTGTGAGTTATAATTTGGTTAAAGACGGTGCAAATTAAGCGGTTACATTACATTCATTAATAAAAAAGACTTCCCCCTCTCTTTTCTCCTGTTTTTAGAGATGGAAGAATCCATCGTGTGTGGTCAGGAGAGGGAATGCTGGGTAAAAAATGGCTGCTCTGGGTCAGTGATGTGTATCTGTGCACAAAGGGATTGTGGGATATGTTCAGAGGAAACTAAAAACCGTGTAAATGTCAATCTGCAAGACAAACTGTGGCTCTGTCTCAAAACCTAATGAGCTGCTTTGCCAAAGGATTTTAGAAGTGTTTGATATTGATATTATTGCTAAACTAACAACGTGATAATGTTAACATGATCATTTTATTTGTTTTGTGATTATAATATTTTTACCAAACCTTTTGGGTATTAAATGAATAGATAAAATGTAAAATAGTAAATTGTACAAAATAAGTGCAAAGATTTAAAAATATTTTATCTATAATCATATTACTATGAAGTAAACTGTTTCTAAACATCACTTTGACCTCCGTCTTTGATGCATTTTTCTCTAGTTGCAGTGGATAATAAGATTGTGTTACTGTATATGCAGCAAAAACATTGTAAGCACAAAATATTTAATACAAATACATTGTTAAAAAATGTTTTAAAAAAATTTAACCTTACGTTTAGTTTTTAAATGATTTTTAGTACATAAAACAAAATATAGTCAATTATATTAAAGAAAATATGCATGTTACATATAGCAATTTACAGTAAATGTATTCATTTATATTTGTAAAAAAATATATTTACATGTATATGTGTGTGTGTGTGTGTGTTTATAAATATAAATGAAATATAAATTAATGCATGGTTACATATATTTTAATATAATATTTTATTTATATGTATACATAATCAGCTAAATAGTATTTATTTATTTAAACAATTGTAAACATACTTTTTTGACTTTTTCTATATTGATGTTGCATATGTATACTGTGTTTTAAATGTTTTATATATTTTATTATATTTTATAATTCAATTATATTTCTCACTTTATTCTGCCATCTTTGATGAATTATTACAGTTTTTGAAATGCATTATCTGCAAATTATGCATTTAATTAAATCTCTCAGAGGGTAATATAATCCAACTTAACAGCATTTGGAACAACTGTCCCATCAGAAGCACACTACGTAGGTAGCTTACTAGGTTTTAGGAATGTGTGAAGGTATCTGTATGTAATGTTTGTGTATAAGTGTAAAGCAGTGACACTCACATTCTCTCTGTTTCTCTCTGGCTTGGGCTGATAGATGACGCTATTTAGGCCACAGTGAGCCCAGTATTATGCGTATGACTGATACACTGCACATTAACACACCACACAGCCAAGAAGAACTGACAAGAGCAATGTGCCTGCGGGCTCATCTATCTCTCTCTCTCTGTTGCATTTACAGGCTCGTCTCAGCAAGTGTGTGGAATGTTTTATTTCAGAGAATGTAACTCATCTTGATGGCACTGACCAGACAACACAAACAGAAACTCCCTAACAAAGCAACATCAGATCTGACTGCCACAGGTGATTAGAATGAAACAGAAACATGAACAGTCTAAAGTCATGGATCACCCAATAATTCTATCAACACTTAATGTTCTAAAGACAGCCAAAACCTGTATTCTTTTACAGAACACAATTTGTAAGATATTCAACAGAATGTGCTCTTCTCCTTTACACAAAACACATACCGCCAAAGTATGTCAAGCTCCAAAAAAGCACCATGAAAGTAGTACAGTATGACTCATGAGCTATATTTTGAGTCTTCTGATGCCCTGCAATAGCTGTGTGTGAGATACATCACTCAGTGATAATCTCTATTGAATAAAGTCCATGAGTCATATAGGCTACTTGATCCTTACAATAAAACCACATTCATATAACATTACATTAAAAGTGCTTTTTATTTTTAAGAAATTTTAAAATGCAATGTAATACTGTGACAGCAAAGCTGAATTACTAAAGTCTTCAGTGTATTTTAGAAATCATTATAATATTGGTGCTCAATTATTTTCGGAGCTCAATTATTCAACCCAGGCTTACATGAAATACATGCCTCTATATACATGCAACGCCATAATTATGTACCTTACTGCACATTTTCTGCAGTGTCAAAATGAAATGTCTAGAGAGTGGCTCTAAAACATACGTTTAAAACATGACCGTGGAACGTTTGTATTAGGTTGGTACAGGTACGTGTTTCAGTGTTTTTATAATGCTGCTCGAAGTACGTTTTGCGTTCAGAATTCAAATACCCAGTGACTTTCACTAAAGATTAACGCTTTATCATGTTAGAAATATCCCCTACAACAAACCCAAAGCCTAAACATATCCAATAGTTTTAACACATGCAAAAGAAATGTAAAAACGGATGCGCATGATACAGTATTTAACTTCCTTACACTGTTTTGTTGAACCGTAGTTTCCCAGAGTGCAACGCCGTATCACCTGAACTACCGAGTAAACCTCCTGAACTAGAAAACGTATTCAAACGAAGCTGTATACTGTACGTGATGACAAAGTTCAAAAAGTATCAGTTTTCAAATCGTGCAGAATGTTAAAACTGTAACATTGTGCAACTAACTGTGTGAAAATTAGACTTTATTCATAAAGAAATGTACATGTAAATCATTATTTTTGTGTAAGTTGAGTTTTACTGCCTCTAGTGTTCATTACTGGAAACTGTATATGTATAGGTACGTATTTTTAGTTTTGCCGAAATGTATGAAGAGGCAGGTTATTGCAATTATTAATATGCAATTATTAATATATCTCTACTTATTTTAATCAAATCTCACTGACCCCAAACTTATAAAAACATTATATGTATGGTTTCCATAAAAATGTTAAGCAGTAAAAGCTTTTTAACACTGATAATAACAAGAAAGGTTTCTTGAGCACCAAAACTGTATGTTACAATGAAACTTAAAAATTCCACATTTTGAATAGTAGCTCATATTCTATAACACTGAATGTTTTATACTGTATATTAAGGTTTTTTTAACCTGGTTCCTTACTGTACTATAATACCACTCTAAAACTTTAAGAGTTACACACAGCACATGAATGAAATATACATTAATGGAAACTTCCAAATTCCAATGGAAGACATGTATAGGTGGTTAGTAAAGGAATGGGGGGAAAAAAAAACAGAAGAAGAATGAAAGATAGAGAGAGGGCAAGTATGAGATGTGATTGTGTAGAGATGCTGGCAGTCAAGTGTTTTATGTAGCTCCTGGTCTGTTGGAGAGGAGGCCGCTGGGGCCAGTAAATCAGCTCAGAGAGGGCATCCATCCCTGGGTAGATCAATAGACTTTCAGCCCCTGTGACTACACAAAAGCTCCTCTGGGGGCCCACAGGGGCCTGGGGTCACCACTCCACCATCACACTGCCAACTTTATTACTATCATCTCAACTGTAATGTTGTACTGCAATACAGAGACATACACACAAACAAACACACACACAGCACATTTGAGAACGATGAAAAGCTCCATCCTAAACCAGAAACACAATGACTTAGAGAAGAGATCTTGCTAAACTCTCAACTGTTTTTTCAAGACAGTGATGACTAACAAACGAGAGCATATTGAGACTTTTGCTTCTCTAATTTTCCAAGATACCAAGCTCTGAATTAAATGTTTTATGTATCTACAAGTGTTTTTTATCTTGTCTGAAGACCAAATTATCTAAGTTATGCTAAACCTATTAATTTTATTGTTTAATACTCAACAACTGTCTCATTTGTGGTTATTTTCTTATTATTCCAAGAATTCATTTTAAATTCATGTTGCATGTACAGTATATATATCATCAAAATATATACATGCAACACAGAAAACCTTTACATTAAGTCTCATGAGCAATGTCTGAGCAATAACATCAATAATTCATTAATATAAACAACTGGTCAATTATTCAGAGGCAGTGTTGGGGTCAGTTGACATTGTGTTACGAAACCAGTTAGACAGTGTTACATTTTAACACCACCAGGACACGTTACTGGTTTTCAAAAAACTGACATTTTCCGTGTCCCCGTAATTCAAAACGCTTCAAAAAACATACTAAATGGTGTTTTATTGAAAATAAAAAAAAATGCACACAGTTTCCTGTAAGGGGTAGGTTTAGGTGTAGGGTCAGTGTAGGACAATACCACACATATGTCCCGTATAAAAACTATTACGCCTATGGAGAGTCCCCATAAATCACAAAAACCAACATGTGTGTGTGTGTGTGTGTGTGTGTATATATATATCTATGTGAAGTTGACAACAAGTTTAGGGAGAAGTGCTAACGCATGATTACCCACGGCTGGCTCTGCATTTTCCTAATCAATCTAATCACGTCTCGTCCAATCATAATCACAAGCTTTCCTCTTAAATAAGCCCACACTTCTTTTCTTCCTTATCTTGTTACGCATGCCTCCTCCACCCCTTCTTCGCCTTTGCACCTTCCTTTTCCTGGGGGCTAGCGGAGTTCGAGCCGGATGCTGAGCTTAGCCCTCGCTAGGGTTCACACCACCAGGGCTCGGAGTTCGCCGACCTTCCGACTCCCCCCCTGGACAGCATGCCAAACATGCTATAGATATCATAAGGAAGCGTGCACTCGTGAAATATATACATATATATATATATTGTAAAGTATATTACTATAGATAAAATATAGATAAATAGATAAAGAAGAAATAAATCAAAATAACTGTTTTTACTGTATTGATTAACAGTAACACTATTCATATTTCCCCTTCGCTTAAAAGAAGAGAAGCCTTAATTTTTAATAATAAAAAATACTTTGGAAAATTGATACTTGCAAGCGAAAATGTCGAAAGAGCAGTGAAATACTAAACTAAACTGCTCACCCATGGAAAAAATCCTCATTGTTAATCTATTATATTATTGCCGGGCATGATTAATAATAAGACAGTGACATGAAGAGCAGAGTTAAAGTGGAAAGCGCTCTATTACGTTATCTCATTGTCACTTAGTCCCACGTACAATCCCGCAGATATCATCAGTCTTTGCCCCGTCTAAAGCGTCGTCTCGCACGCGGGCGATAAACCGCACATGTTCCACGACTGCAACTCTGATACATGATTCACAGCCTCGAATTCATTACCCATTGTGTTAATGGCGGGTGTTTCATTAATAGGGCTGAACTGTAAATCAAAGAGGCTGTTAATTGGCTTTGTGTCATAATCTCCGTCTAAAGCTGTTCTTCATCTGTGTGCCCGTAATGTCTTAACGCCTGAGTTTCCTCTCCACTAATGAGCACAGGCACTGAAGCACAGGAGCCCTAATTTGTTTATGGGCTATTGAATAAGGTTAGTCCCCCCCCAGAGCATGAGTTATGGTACCCTCCCTAATGTGTTCAGGGAGGAGGTAAATACCATGAGCAGTGTTTGCAGGGGAGAAAAGGTGTAAGCAGCATAAATGATTGATTTGAATGGAGTTGGTTTCAGCGTTGGACGCAGGCGATGTTAGGTCTCTCTCGGGGTGATCTGTGCAAATCTGTTTCTGCTCATGTTTTATGTGAGCATATTTCCATGCATAATTTGACCTGCAATCCCGACTTTATCCCGTTTGATGGACCCCTGAGGAGTCAAAATAATCTAATCTGACCAAACCCCCTTCAGTGACTAGCTGTGCCCCAACCATAAATGACTTTAAATGTCAAAGTGGGTCTGATCCCTGTGAGGGTCCATTCACATCAGGAGCTTTCTCACATACACACATTCTGTTCCTCAAGTTAGTGAGCTGCCTTTCTTCAAACCCTCTACAAAGGCAGGAAATGCACATGATACACTAATACAGGCATCAGGGTGTTGAGACACTACACTATTAGATATAGCAACTCAAAATATTGGGGAAATCAATTATTGTGATTAAAAAATATTTATGTATACTATACACTCACCAACGTTCAAAAGTTTTAAGAATTTAAAATGTTTTTTAAAAAGTCTCTCATCCTTAAATTAAGAACCTGTAATACTGTAAAATATTATAACAATTTACTAATTTTATTATATTTTATGCAGAATTTTTAGCAGCCACTACTCGAGTCATTCTAATATACTAATTTGTGTTCAATAAACATTTTTCAGTAAGTAATATGCACTTAATAATTTTGTGTAAATTAAATTTACAATTATTAAAAAAATTAAATATAATTTTATTTTATTAATGAAATATAATATATATTTTGTAACATTCAAATTTTTTTTTATTTAATGCATCCCTCCTAATAAATATTGCTCAAAATTTTAATTGAAAAAAAAAATAAAACAATAACAACAATATAGTCTAAATATATATACATATATTATTCAAATATTTACTATGTATATAAATTAACTAAACTTATATAACGGCAATAAATATAATTTTAAACAACACAAGGAAGGTTTTTTTTTTGTTTGTTTGTATTTTAAGTTATTCTTCTACTTTGAATTTCTATTCATATTCCAATTTCACTTCCTGTGAGGCATGAACAATTCAATTCTAATCCACATTCATAAAATAAAAGGTAATTTTTCAATTCTGAATTTTACAAGACCCTGCTGTCTGGATATATAGTGGTAGAAATGCTAAAAACAGAGTCACTAATGGCAGATACATTTCCATGTACTGTCATACCTTCTAGTCCTAGTCAGCACATTTACATACCGAAAGCCTGTGTGTGTGTGTGTGTGGCACATCCAGACAGCTCACATTGGTTAAAGCTCCAGAGATCACGCTGGGTCAGTCCCTCAGGAGGCTATCAAACACTACTGATAAAGACTGTGTCAAATCACACCAGTGCAAAAACAGAACACTATACTCACGACAAAACAGGGTTAAGTGCTAGACAGGGAAATTATAATTATTCAAAAACAATGTTAAAACAAAAGCTTCACAATGAAAAACAGTAAAACAGCTTTCACTTGCTGTCAGCAACAGAAGTGGGCTCGACTTGAGCTCTAAATTTTCCCTTACGGATCCAATTAATTTTAGGAAGTAAATGAAGTGGTGGATTTTGCCAAACATTCATTTGAAA
The DNA here is from genome assembly GCA_032357475.1 of Enteromius thamalakanensis. Taxonomy (NCBI): domain Eukaryota; kingdom Metazoa; phylum Chordata; class Actinopteri; order Cypriniformes; family Cyprinidae; genus Enteromius; species Enteromius thamalakanensis. The sequence goes on along the minus strand of JAUCMT010000024.1, from coordinate 15,741,139 downwards.
TTCTATTCACAAAAATAGCAACATGACAAAGCAAACAGCTAAAAAATGGCTACTGAAGATTTGGTCCAGTGTGTAACACAAACGTCTCTTAAAAGTTCACACAGCTCAATAACAGAACTGCTAAGCGAATTAAATAATGAATGAATAAATCATATAATGCATTACAGTAAATCAGTCAGTGACTACATTAACATGTGAACAAATAATGTGATTTACCAATAATCAGAGTTGACTTAAAAGTGATAGTTTCCCCAAAATAAAACAATTAATCACCCACAAAAAGGTGCATCCATCCATAATAAAAAGTAATCTGCACAGCTCTTACGGTTAATAATAGCCTTCTAAAGCGAATCGATGCAAATGTGTAAGAAAAATACCCATATTTCATAAACTAAACTATGTTAAGCTGCCATATGCACATTTACGAATTGAGAATGGCTTTCCAACAGATGACGTAATGAGGATTTCTAAATAGCAGTTTAGAAATATTTGAAATATTAATATTTTTCTTACACGAAGGCACAGATTTACAGAAGCCTTTATTAACGTGTGGAGCACTTGTTATGATGGATGCACTTTATTGGCCTTTAAAATCTCAACACCTATTCACTGCCATTAAAAACTTGGAATAGACAAGACATACAGTATAACTTCAATTATACTTGTCTGGAATAAGAAACTCAAACAATCACTATAGGATGGCTTCAGGGTGACTAAATCATGGAGTATTTCTTTCCATTTTTGGAAAGATGCTCACATATGAGTTTATTGGCACTAAAATGAGTATATGCCACATATTGTGTTTTACTATTATGGTTGCCATTATGGTGAGTTTAATTCCATCAGTTTTACTGAGTTGTGTTTAAATGGGGTACAGTTTAATTGCAATATTGCCTAAATCTCATTATAATTGCATGTAAATGTAGTTAATGTTACACAAATATGCACAAGTTATTAACTTTACTAAATAAATAAACATTATAACAGTCTCTCTCCTGCACTTACACTCTCTCTCTCTGTCTGGTTTCTGTATAGAGCATTAATATCAGGGTTGATGGCAGAGCAAGAGACTGATGGAGGTCTAAGTCCAGCTCTAAGTGACTCGTGTGTTTTTAACACACACACATACACACACAGACCTTGGGCCAGTGTGTATTAATCCTGCTGATTTATGGTTAAATCTGCCACGCTTCAGGAGAGCGTACCCTTTGCCTCCATCACCTTATGGTTCAGCAACACACAAGCATGCACAAGCACACACACACACATCGCATGTGCTCAACACACTGCTCACGCATCACACGATATATCCAGTTACCACACATGATGCATCTGAACTGATTCCTATATCCCATGACACCGATGGCTTATTATTGCCAACAGCCTAGTTTCCATCCAGTTTTTATGATGTTTGGTTATTGACAAAGATAATTTGTGTCAAAAAGTATTTGCGAAATTTGCTGTCTCCAGTCTGTATCCATCCAACCGGCCTTTTTTACCAATAAAATGGTGTGCATGATCACATCATTCTAAAAAAACGAATTTTCGCATAAGTTTTGGTGAAAGTTTTGTATTTATTTACATACATAGTAGTGAAATAGTTAGCTCTCTCTCTTTACTGTAACTATGTAAGTAACTACTATTTATGTAAATACATAAATAAATGGCTGTTATCTTTTCTCCGAATAGTAAAAATAAATAAACATAAATAATAAAATTAGTTTTGTATTATTTATTTACACAGTTACACTATATAAGAAAAGAAATATAGAGGAAGAAAAAAATGCTTTAAAATAAATCAAAATATAATTAAACAGATAAATAAATATTTTATGTAAAATAAATTACAAAAAAGGGAGAAAACTGAATTAACACTAGTAAGAAACAGGTTGACTAAGATGCTCAATCAGGTCATGCTTAACCCAGCCAACTGATAATTACAGAACTTGAAACCATAAAATCAGAAATGTTCACATGATGATCCAGCAGGGTGCTGTGTCCTCAGGGAACTGGGATGAGGTAAGACTGCGGTGGACAATGACCGGTCACGACCGGATAGTGTTCTAAAGTCTAATCTGTCTATTCCAGGAACGAGTCTGTGACATAACATGTGACAAAGAAAATGGATAAATAATTAATAAAAACACCATGACAAGGGCATACACACAATAGGTCCTACCTGACATAAACAGTGCATCGTGAAAAATCATGCACACACACCTTTTACTCAGGTCCCATTTAGCTGTCAGAAGTCTGGAGAATTTAAAAACCCATCCAAGAACTCCAAAGCTATCACACACCTCACTAACGCCACTCACATTACTTTTCTCTCATCCTTCTCTATCTGTCTTTCCTCATCTTTTAGCATGGCAAGCGACAGAGAGCGATGGTAGGGCACGCTTTAGAAATGTTTGGGCAGAGCCTCAGGGGGAGCCTTCAAGGATACCTAAAAAATGAGCGAAGCAGCAGGATCCCGACAGGAAGAAGAAAAACCTTTCTGTTTAAATAGAAGTGATTGGAGAAGACTATCAAGTCTCAAGTCTCAAGTCTCATTTATTCATAAAGCCCTTTATGCTACAATGTAGTCCAAAGGGCTGAAACATCCAATAGATTTAAAAATAAAATAAAATAAAGTAAAATAAAGTACATAAAATAAATTACATACTATGACAAAGTCAAGAATTAAAAGCAACAGAAAAAAGATGCGTTTTGACACGGGATTTAAAAACCTCAACTGAGAAAGCAGATCTTACATCTGGGGGGAGTGCATTCCACAGTCTAGGACCAATAACTGAAAAAGCTCGATCCCCTTTTGTTTTTAGGCGAGTTCTTGGTACAAACAAATTAAGACAATTGTAGTACCTTTGTGCTCTGCCAGAGTTCATACGCACCAAGTCCTTAATATATTCTGGGGCCAACTCATGCACAGCTTTATAAACGTACAACAAACTTGTACATGATTCGCTGTCTCACAGGAAGCCAGTGAAGTCTTTCAAGAACCGGGGTGATGTGCTCCCTTTTCTTACACCAGTAAGTAGGTCCCAGAATTGAGCCTTGTGGTACTCCACACTCCAAAGGAATTGACTTGGAGGAAAAATCCCCAACCCTGACAGAACATGAGCGCCCCTGTAAATATGAGGAGAACCATTTTAAAACCGTCCCTCTCAGCCCCACTACATGTTCCAGACGATCAATAAGAATATTGTGATCAATTAAATCAAAAGCTGCACTCAAGTCTAACATAATTAAAGCTCCTCTAGTCCCAGAGTCTGCAATGAGTAATAAGTCATTTGAAACTCGCAATAAAGCAGATTCAGTGCTGTGTCCTACTCTGAAACCAGACTGAAAAGCGTCTAACAACTCATGATTGGCCAAAAATTAACTTAACTGAGTTAAAACTACCTTTTTCAATACTCTGGAAATACAAGGCAGCTTTGAAATGGGCCGGTAATTATTAAAATCCAAAGGATCAAGGTTAGGCTTTTTAAGAAGGGGCTGAATAACCGCGTGCTTAAAACTAAGAGGAAAAATGCCTGTATAAAGACTGCAATTGACAATATCAGTAATACAGGACCCAGTGTAATCAAATGTCGCAGACAACAAGTCAGAAGGCAAAACATCCCAACTTGCATCGGGTTGTTTCAATTTGTCAATGATCAGTTTAATATCCTCAGTAGTAACCATATCAAATTGATCAAAGTTATTAATACCTTCGAAACACTAAAACTAGCTCTGATTGTATTAACTTTTTCTGAGAATATATTTAAAACACACACACACACACACACACACACACACACACACACGTACGTACACATATATACAGGTATTGAAAAATGGTTACTCTATTTAAAGTTGCTTTGGGCAAAAGCACCTGTTAAACGCACACAAATTGGTAGCTTATATGTTTAATGTAACCAATGATATCTTGAAGTTATGGAAAAAATCATTCAGATGATAATTTTAACTTAAAAGGGGGGAAAAAAAGAACAGAGGTGTTTGTGTGTGTGTGTGTGTGTATTGCATGTTGCATTGCATTCTAGACCATTAATGCAAATGTTCATTACACATTAAATAGCAAGCACAGCTAAGTGAGAATATTAGCTTTTTGTCCAAGAAATGGAATTTGTGGATAATAGTAATGCCTTTCTATGTATCTACTTTCAATACAAAATAACTGAAACAAGTTACATAAACATATAGTCAAACACTGCTACCCGATCTCATGAATGTGGCTATAGATAGTACGCTAAATGAAAACAAAATGTGGTATAGATATGACAAAATCTACTTTGGTGTGTAAATTCTATGTGGTGGGTATGATTAGGATTGTGGGGCAGATGTGTATCACACACTGTCAGAAATAAAAGTAAAAAAATCTGTCACTAAGGCGGTAACGTTTAAAAAAGTACACTCTTGTACCAAAATGGTCCGTATTGGTACCCTAAAGGTACATATTAGTAAGGGTAAAAAAAAGTGTACAATTTTAAAAGTTATCGTTCCAGTGACAGTTTTTGTACCTTTATTTCTGAGAGTGTATGCATGGCGAAAAATGTCTTATATGCATGAGAAAATGGCGTATTACACAGTATACTCACCAAATACATGCGTGTCATATATGCCAATGTCCATTTTGTGTATCAATGAGTTTTTATTTTTATTTGTTGTACTATTTATGAGACCGGGTTGAACATTCAGACTAACATTCAGCGGTCAAAAGCATCCTCCTTTCCTGGAAATTAAACACTCATCAAGATTCTCTTATCACAGCTTCAGATCACAGCCTTTGATGGGAAAAGAAACAATATTGTACTTGACCTGATATGACTTAAACCTTGCTTTAATCCTTATCCAGACACTCCCTCATTTTAAAAGATCATGTGTATGACACCTCTCTAAACCTGGGGGTGTAAAAGAAAGAATGTGAAAATGTTTTAGTAAAACCAACACAGAGAGTGATGCTTTTAAGTGACATTAAGAGTGGTGTCTAAAGTCCCACAGAAAGAGTAAAGCGAAGGCTGTGGGTTTGAAGGGAAATGATTCATTGGTAGAGGAGCCACTGTAAGACTTTGTCTGACCTATTTCACCCTTTTGATTTTAGGACATGAGTTACATAAAACATTATGACCTAGAAAAAATATGTAATTCTGCACCCCCACAAGAAACCACATGTTAGCATGTGGAAATGAGGACACCTCTGAGCATGTGGGTGGTACAGAATAATCCATTTGTGTGCATGTGTGTGATGGTGGTTTGAAGATGTTATATAATTGTAAAACACTTCCAATCATAATGTAATAATGCATCCATTCTGTAATCAAAAGGTTAAGGTTTCAGTCCTGTCCTGGTGGACATTCCCAGTTCCTTGTTTCAAACGCTCCACGCTCTGTCGCTCTTTATCAATCATTATCTGAACTGGTAATTCCAAGCGGTTTTAGTGTATGTAAAATATTCCATGTGTGGAAGTGACTTTGAGAACAAATTCAAATATTGGTCACTGACAATTCAAAATAGTGAAAGTTTTTTTATGCAGCCGTAATTTTAGAGGAATAGTTCACCAGAAAATGAAGATATGCTGAAAATGTAGTTACTTTCAGGCTATAAATTCTTCTTTATCATATCAGCATTACATCACTTGCTCACCAACTCTGCAGTGAATGGGTGCCGTCAGATTGAGAGTCTAAGCAGCGGATAAAAACATAACAGTATTCCAAAAGTCCAGTCTATTTATTAAGGTCTTGTGAAGTAAGAAGCTGTGTTTGAAAAAAACAAATCCATCAAGACATTAGATCATTAAACTGTTGCTTCTGGACAACATACAAGTTCATAATCCATAACAATGCTTCCTCAAGTGAAAAAGTCCATCACCTGTTGTCCTCTCACTGCAGAGAATCTATTGGTGAGTAATTGATTTAATGCAAAATTTCTAAAACCTGCTCTGATGAAGAAACAAATTCTCATTTCGGGGTGAACAATTTATTTAACAATATCTATTATTAGTTTATTATTATTAATTGAATATAGGCTATATAGCTAAAAATGACATTAATTTAAATACATAACTATTTACATTTAATTATTTTATTTTTAATTATTTCCAATATGTGGAATAAGTGGGCAATGTCTGTGATAGCAGATAGCTACTTGAATTAAATATTTCTTTTCATTTACTTCAAAAATACAATAAATAACATGATCATTTAAGCATCTAATTATACACTTACACTAAAATTCAGCAGTCAACGGCATCTGCCCTTTCCTGGAAATCGAACACTCTCTTTCCGTGCATAAGTAAACAGAAAAAAATTAAATAAATAAAAATTTAAATAAAAAAATTAAAAAATTAAATAAAAATTAGCTACAATGAGATTCCCTTAAATGATAATTTTATGTTTAACTACCCATTTTAAAAACCCTTTACAAAAATGTATAACTAAATTCTTTTTCATTTAAAATACTCAGTTGAAAAACAAAAAAGTTGTCAGTTTTAGTGTAGGTTGAAATTATTTGAAAAGCGAATAAGCACACAGTCAAGAAACTTATCACATTGTATATTACTAATGTGAGGGTCGCAGTACATTCAGTGTGTGAAGTAAGCTTATTTGGACCTAATTGTGGTTGCCTCCCAAACTGAGCATTGAGATTTTTGTTAGTTTATGTGAAATACAATGTAACGGTAACACTTGTTTCTTAACATTAGTTAATGTATTAACATGAGCAAATAATAAACAATACATTTATTACAGTATTTATTAACCTTTGCTTTTATTGTTAGTTAGTGAAAATACAGTAATTAATTGTTTGTTCATATTACTGTAATTTACAATGCATTAACTAATGTTAACAAGCTTGAGAATTGAATAATGCATTATATAAATGCTGAAATTAACATTAATTAATATTAATGAATGACGTAGAAGTTCAGCATATTTTGATGCTAGAAACACTGGCAAATTTTCTGTACTGAATTTTGTCGTTGTTCTAGTGACCTTGAGGTTGTACTTCAAGCCTCCTGGAGTTTCCAGCATTGTTTCTATTATATTGCCAAAAAGGAAACAATGCAAATGGTATGTATGGTGCACATTCTCTTTCAGGGAAGTAAACATATAAAGACCTGTGCTCTGTGCTTTCCCTCTGGCTGAATTTTCCTCTTTGTTCTTCCTTGTTGCACCTGCTTGACTGACAGGTCGGATAAGATCTCATTGCGGTTTAATTTTTTTTTGTGGGTATGTACTTCAGTTCATGTATGCACGGAAAACCCTGTGTCGGGTGTTTCCATGTCCAGCCCTTTTAAATAGGCTCAGTAACAACTACAGCAACACATTTCTCTTCTGACTCTTGCCGAGGCTCTCACACACGCTGACAAGGAGGATGACTCGAACTTCAGTTGCAGTGATCGTGCTGTTAGTTGCAGCTTTCAGTGTACTCTGTGCAGATGCCTCAGCTTTGTGTAAGTACATTGCTTGATTTCTTTTTTATAACTAGACTGAAAATAAAGACATTTGCAGGACATCCTTCATTTGGATAATGTTTTTTTAAATTCTGAGGTTCATGATGTGATTTTTCTTTCATGATTAAATAAAGTTAAACTCTTATTGTTGTGTTTACAGCATGTTGCAGGAAGTATACCAAAGGACAGATACCAATGGCAATTATCAGAGGATATTCCATTCAGACCATGACGAGAAACTGCCACATTTATGCTGTCATGTAAGTATAAGATGCTTTCTACATATATGATGCTTGTATTGACTGTATGCATTATAACCTAACCAAATGATGATGCTTTACCTCACAGATTCCACACAAAAGGAGGCAGGAACATATGCGCAGATGCCTCCAAACCCTGGGTGATGGACAGTATCCGTAAGCTGAGGTAAGCAGATGTGTGATTGCTGTGAATAAATAAAAAAAAAAAACAGTATTAAAAAGTATTACAATGAAATCTAATGGTTCTGTTATCCTTCCTGCTCTTTAGGGAGAAAGTGCAAGTAATCAGCAGAAAACATTCAAAAGTCTAATTGTACAACAGATGTTATTACGAGAATAATTCTTCATGGAGGACAATTTATTTCTTTATGGAATTGACATATTACTTTGCATATTTGTATATGCATGTTATTTAATACTGTTACACTGTTTGCTTTTTTAATTAAATGCATTAAAATAAATTTTCTATGTAAAGTGAAAACTTGTCTCTTGTATTTGATGTTCTTTACACTGAAACTTACTTAAAATTAAATTACCAAAATAATAATAATAACAACAACAATACTATATAATATTGTATGTGTGTGCATGTATATATATATATATATATATATATATATATATAATTTGTATTACTATTCGTACACACGCACAAAGTTCACAAATAAAAGTATGATTATGATGTTAATACAATTATAATGTAGAAATATGCACTTTCTGTAAGGCTGCTAAAACATACCTGAAAAATTACAAAACAACAACAAACAAAAATAAATAAACAATAATATGTTTTTAAAATGAATACAGTATATGAAAAGTTTATTTGCAAAAACAGAATTTATAATACACAAAATTCATGACAGCAGACAAAGTATCAGAAGTAATGAACTATGTCACTATGTCCTGTATTTTAATCGCTGTATTCGATGTTTTGAAACAATTACTGTAAACGTTTTAGCTGAAGTTAACTAGATTTACCGTGTGATTCACACAAAGTGCATTGACTTAAATAGCAGATAAATATTCTGTGATTGGATAAACATGAGGTGTGTTCAATAATTTACTATTATTAAATAAAGAGTAAGAGTAATTAAAAGATTAAGGGCAAAAAATTTCCAACCTGCGTGCTTGAGCTCTGGAAAATAACCTGACGTAAACTAAGAGGAAGCGCTGGAATGCAGAATAACCTCCCAAACAAACCTTGAAAGATAATCTGTCAAACTAATACTCACTTACACAAGCATCGGTGTTCGTGTGGCGAACTTTATCTAATAATTACCCAGCCGTTAACTGTCTGTCTGTGCAGCGGCCTCAGACCGAAGGGTACGGTGGAGATATTATTAACTACAGGGCTAGATGGGGTTGGTTAAACATACGTAATGGTGGGGTTTATAGTTGAGGTGAAGGAAATGAAATACTTAGAAGATCCACATGATGTCGCCCTCTTCTATATTTCATTGACGTAAACCCTCGATAGTAGAAGAAGAGTCAGACTAGAATCAGAACTGCTAATTTTATTAGTAAATTAAAGTTATAAGATCTCATTATAAAGGGAGTCTAGCACATTTTGCCTACTAAAAGAAGAAAGAATGAGGAAGAAAGGCATAATTCCTTGCAAACTGACGGGAGTAAATCATGTTTAAAACAGGTGCAGCAAAATAATGGTACATTTAAAGGGATAGTCCACCCACATACACAAAAAATAATTAATTTAAAAAAGTCATTTTTTGTAGGCTATGCTTCTTCTGTGGAACACAAACCTTTCAAAAGTATAATGCAACTCTCTGTATGAGAGTCTAGTATTCTAGTCTAGTAGTCTAGTATTGAAAACATTTTGAAGCTGCATCCCGATGTAGGCCTTGCAAACCTCAAAACATGTCTTGATGGAATAATCTTCCGAACACAGAGGGAGAAACTGCAAAATTATTTTTTTACGAGTATCTTTCACTAATTCGCACTTCTACAATAAATTAAATAAGCAAATTTGGCGTGCTGTCCGGGGAGCGAGCCGGGAGCTCAGCGGACCCCGAGCCCTGCTGGTTG
>JAUCMT010000024.1:15715498-15726612 GCA_032357475.1 Enteromius thamalakanensis | reverse complement strand
ATATACACCTCTGCATGTGGGTATGGGAAGCTTTTTAATTTTGGTAGGAAAAAACAGGCGGAATTTCCCAAAATAGCTGCTGTGCTTAAAGCCTGGCTTATTTGGTAAACTTGTTTTATGGAACAGGCCCGAGGTGTCTTTTGTTTTGTCTTAATTAGACTTTGTATTTAAACCATGCCCCATGTCTTGTTCAAATGTCAGTTGTTAAAGTAATGTCTTGTGTGTTGCACGCTTTGATTTTGCATTTTCGCCAGTGTTCCTTTGTTTGGTTTAATTAAATGTTAAATTTGATCGTATCTAAAATATATCTAAGATATCTAATGTGAAATCTATGGAGCCCCTAAAGGGACCTTCGCAAAAAAATAAATAAATAAAAACTTTCCTATGAAACTACTGCAAGCTCATAAGAAACTTTTGCATGTCAACGAGAAACTTTTTGCAAGCTCGACAGTTTCTGGTTGCGTAACTTCTTGTCTATTCTGTTTATAATTAACATTATATTTCATTCTATTACCTTAAATTATATTCATGTCTCTGCAATCTCCACTGAATTTCTTGTGTTTTGTGTGTGTGTAAACACTTGATAATAAAGCTCTCTGCATATCTGCAAACGCATTTTGTATTTTTAAGCAATATATAGGCTATAGCCTATTGTCCCACATAAAACGTTGTATATTCAGTGTTGTATATATTCCTCCAGTCCTTAATAATAATTAATATATTATTCATTACAATATAGCTTGTATATTCTTTATCTTTGTTATTAAAATAGGAAAAAAGGAGCATATAAACAGTAGTTTATTCAAGAGCAGCAAGTGTTTTTTTTATTATTATTTTTTTTATGTAGCCTATGATTAACATTGAGACAGATCTAAGAAATACTGTAGCCCTAATGCATGGATTCAATATAATGTTACACATCAGAATTTTCCCTAACCATTAACTCATGTAAGACATAACAGATTATGACAGCATGAATCTCGCCAAGACATATTTAGCAATAATGTATTTTTTAAGTGATTCTGTGCTTGCGGAAAGGCGCTTCTTATCCATGCACTTTGCAAATGTCAGTCAGCGCAATTGTTTTGTTTTCATGGGTTTGAAAATCATATTTCACTGGTTTGGACTAATTTCATCGAGAATTTGATACGAATGTTCACAAAGCTGGAATGCTGCGTGTTTAAATAAAAAACAAAAATGAAACTATCAGCAGTTATTGCAAACCTAACGTATAGTAATAATATAGCCTACTGCCGTATCAAAAGCCAAAATTTTAGCTTTTATAGCTACCAATCGCTCCGAGACCTCGAAATGTATTTTAAATATCAGAATCAGAAAGAGCTTAATTCACAATAATTAGTAATTAATTAATAAACACGCTTATTCTATTCGATTATTAATGAGGAAATGTGAACTTGTGAAATGGACGATAAATGAAAAAATAATAACTAGGCCTATATGGCGAAAAAAAATATTGAAATAAAATTATGAACATTGCAAATGTTTACAAAATATGCTAAGTTATGTATAGATGCCCAGTGCCGAGATGTTATGCATTGTTCAGGTGGAATATGGCCTGAGTGAAAAAGCTGTTCAGTGGTGATATTTCTATGTTGGATTCAATGTAAGAACAGAAATAGATCTTAATTAGGTTAATTCTTGCACATGCTTGCTCTTGTTTTCTTATTTGTAAGATGGCAGAAGTTACGCAACCCGGAAACTGTAACTCATGACCTTGCTTAATAGTTTCTAGTGCACACGCGAAATGTTTCTCGTGTGCACACGACAGTCTTCGTTTTTTATTTTCTGCAAAGGTCTCTTTAGGGGTTCTGTAGAAATCAGCATTCTGGATCAAGGTGTCAGGGCTCTGAAAAGCATGAACCTCTATGTTTCTCTATCTCCTGCATTTGACGCCACTTTAGATAGAGAAGGTTTAGAGCTGTGCATTGCGCTGTGTCTTTTGTTCGGGAGATGGCCAGTTGTAATTCCGAATTCTGGGGTTGCCAATATCAGGTTTTTCTACAGCCACCCGTTCAGACACGCCCCTGCAGTCACCTCAGAGTACCACTGACACAACGACAGAAAGAAACCTTTTAAATGTCAAACACTCTCTCTTGCGAGAGATAAGAGAGAGAGCCTCAATTATACACACATCCCTCCCAACCAAACGCTCCCGCACATTGGCGACACGCGAACACAACCCCTATCCAGGTCGAAATTAAATGTGGAGAAGCGACCCACTGCTAGATACTGTCAGATTGAAGACATAAGTGCTTGGTCTTCCCGAGCTTAACCTGAATGACAATAAGAATCAATAAAGCAGGAGTGGACTGAGAGAATGGAGTGGAGATAAACAGTAGGAAAACAAAGAAAAAACCAAGAGCGAGACTGGAAATTTGGGCCGAGGAGATGACTCTCGGTGGAGACACGAGGCCACTGGATTAATCCCATCAGACAACGCTGCTCCAAATGTCATCGGAGCGGTGAAGGACATGATAACCTTTCGGCTCAAAAGCAAAGCCCTCTCCTAAATTCCCACACACTTTAACCCTCTCATTATCAGATGGACGCGAATATGCACAGAAAGCGACATGACAGGCACAAAGCATCGTGGCACACGCAGGTGAAGCCTGTGCTGGGTGCTTGTTGTCGTCGGCTGGGCAGAGAGCAGGTCACTGATGTGAGACATCAATTTCCAGGTAGGCTGCTCTCTGCGGCTCCAGCAGGTATCAGCCGACACACACCTGCCCCTGATAAGCAGCTGCCGCAAAATGATCTCAACCACGCACACACATACACGTAAGCGCGCACAACATGCATTATTCACACACACACACACACAGACCAGTACATCCATGCACGTCTAAACAGCACACACAGAAATATTGAGAAATTTGAAAAGTCATGCTGTTCTTTCCCTGAGTAATGAATCAAATAACTACTTTAAAACAACTATAAAGGAATATAAATAACATCAATAACCAGAAATCTAAATTTCTCTAAGACTTTTAAGACAAAATTTATGCTCCCCAGGCTATAGTGAATTAGTAAATTTTGCTTTGTTATATATAACTAATATTAATAATTATATTGAAATGAAAATAAATGTTTTTGGTTTTTTTTATTTCAAATTGATTACAAAAAAATCTGAAAAAATTTATCCAGTTTTCCACCAAAAAATTATGCAGCAAAATGTTAAAAAACAAAATTTTAAAAACAAATCAGCAAATAGAATTGTGGGACAGTAAAGAAAGGAGTAATGGTGTTGAAATTAAACAAAATGAATTTAAAACATAATATAATAGAGAAAAGTTTTTTTTCAATTTTAATAACATTTCACAATAATATTATTTTACTGCAACTTTGATAACTATAAGTGATTTCGCAAAAAAAATCGTAAAAATAATTTGTAAGTAATTTTAATAGACTAATTTGAAGCAAAATAAATCACAATAATATATTTGCATCTTAATATATATTAAATGAAAAGTTATTTTAACTTGTAATACTAATTTTAAAAATGTAACTATTTCTGATCAAATAAAGGCCGCCTGAGACCAGAGCGAGGTGAGGAGACGTGCGGGTTCAAGTGCAGGCTGTTTTTTGGTAAACACAGAGCAAAACAGACAGGCTTAAGGTCGTTACCGGCAGACAAGAGTGGCGGAGGCAGAGCACGAGAATGGTCAGGGTCCAGGCGTGGGTCGTACACAGTAAATACAATCCAGATATACAAAGAAACACAGGAACACAGAGTGGCAAGACGACAGGGGTTGACAGTGCAATGGACCGTGGCAACATACAAACACTTCCGGGTTATATACACATAAAACTAGGTCAGTGGGAGGAGACTAGACATGAGTGGCTATGGCAACATACAAGGGGGGCGGAGACAAGAGTCCATGAATGAAAACAGACACAAAACATACACAGTTTGCAGGGAGCTGGATTGCCATCAGCAGGCTGGCACATCCAGCTGATCATGACACTGCCTTTGTGAGAATAAGAGATAATTGGAATATACAGAATGTAATAATAACATAATAACAGGATGATAACATTAAGGGGAAGTTTCCTGAACAGGGTTTTAGACTAGTTCTAAATTAAAATAAATGTCAGAACTGTCAAAAAAACACATTAGTGCCATTGTTTGGTTTTAAAAATGCACCCAAGTGATGCTTTTTTTGCAAGTCATGCTTTTAAAACGACTTAAAATGTACTTAATCTAATCCATATCCGGTAAACTACCCCTAAGTGTCTATCTGATCACATACACTGTAAAAAGTGTATACAATTTGTACCTTCAACCCATAAAATGCCATTGTCCGTAAAAATGAACGTACTTGAATAATTTGACTTGAATTCGAAAAACTGATTTCGATTTAGAGTCAAAGCATCATAGTAAATAGTACATCTCCTCAACAAGCTGTTTTTCAGTCTAAAGCCATGAAGATCTAATATGTTTGTATAAGACTAAACTGGCCTCTTGTGATCTCAGTCTAGTTTTTGTTGGTTTACAGTATCAGGTAGAACATAAAACATTATGGTAGCTGTGTTCTCTCTAGTCTCAACACAAACATTGCGCTCAAACACAGAGTCACAATCCTTACTATTCCCATCAGTCTGTATGATACTCGTGTGTGATGTAACAGAGCATCAAGATACAGTCTCAAATGGCTTCTGTCTTCTGTTTCCCCAGAGGTGTAACCTTACACACCTGCAGCCTGAGTGAAGGTCAGTCAGAGAGATCATATAAACGTCAACCGGGACACAGACAGATACAACACAGCAAAAACTCACTCACTTTCATATTCATACTCATATTCATGTAAGTCTGAATAGCCCTGCTTAAATTAAAGCTGAATTTTCTGAATGTTTAAAATACTTTCTCCTATGCTAGTTTTGTAGAGCAACGGCACGTTTCTGATGTAATCTGTTTTAAAAGTCACATCAGGTCTGAGCTGGAATAGTGTTTGGTAAAGTGAGCTTATTACTGCAAGGGAGTCTATGAACACTTCCAAATGACCCCAATCAATTACACATTAGAGTAAGCATCAGAAATATGCAAGCCCTTATAAATCATAAGACAATGATGGGGTCACCGAGAGGGAGAGAGAGGTAGAGTTGCTGAAGGACACATTGTCTTTACCCTCAGATTTAAAGCAAATGAAGTATAATATTTACTTAATTTTACAGGTTAGACAACTAAGACACACCAGGTTGTCAGTAACTGATATAAAAATAAAGCAGATTTACTGCCCATCCAGAGGATCATTTTGTGGCTTATTTATTAATCTATTAGCAGGTTGCTATGTTATAGAACTGAAGAAACATAATCAAGATCTCATTGATATTTCAGTTGAGTCCTGGATGTCTATTAGAGAACAAAGACACAAGTGAAATAACTGTTGATATGTGAGACAACATAACCGTTTTTTTTTTACTGCATAATTCGGATTTAGAAAAAATTGTTCTAAACCTATAGAGAATACAAATGAGAGATTAGACACTTTTTCTCAGCATAAACAACTGTACTGCAGAACAATGCAGCTAAAAATCTCACTTGCTTTCTATTTAAAGGAGTCATACAAAGCCAATTTTTCCAGAAGCTAATACGATTATTTAGGGTCTTAATGGATAGTTTGTAATACAGTTTGTTTAAAAAAAAAAAAAATTCTCATCTTCTCAAAATGTTCTGTGTACTTCCCCTTTAAATCTTCACAAGCTCCGCTGACCCTGCCCCTCTTTTCCAAGGCACTCTCGGAGGATCTTTTTTTAGCTTATTCATAGTGAAACTTGAATACTTGCTAATTAGCACATTATTAGGAAACGATTTGCTAAGGTTCATTTAAAGATCCTCACTACTTCTGTAGGTGAGGTTGGATCATGAATGATTCACACAAACATAAACTCACTTCGGTGCATTTCCCTTCAGAAGCAAACATAACGTTAATCCTCTGCGTCTTCAGTCACTCAGAAGTCAGGGGTAAATGACTACTGTTATGTTCATTAATACATTTCACAACAAAACAATCCAGTCTTTTAGGAGTCATGCTTGTCTCTGCGTCTTGGTCAGCTGACCGCTCACTCAGGGTGGGTTTTGGGTTAACACACCAGTTCAGTCTGTGTGACAATCAACTATTGTGGGAGTGGCCTCTGTCGGTGTGACGCCAAACTACTAGGTGGATCTTTATCATTGTAGGATGGTGTTGTAGAATTTCTTATGAGTAAAATAATTGTGAAGACTTAAAATGAAAAAGCCAAACAGAAGTTGCCATGGTCCTGCTTTTATTTTTTGCAGAAAATGATCTAGTTTACACACAGCTGGCTGTGAGCAAAGAGATAAAGGACGCCGCTCACAGACCAGAGATTTTATAGTCAAAAGTATACATTTCTGTAACGGCGACCTCTGTGGCTCTCTCTAACCGCCATCAGCGGGAACCATCTCCAGAGTACTAGTTTCCACCCGGACCCCGTTCTCTGAAACACCCTGTCACTTCCGCGCCAGGTGTTGCCGTTTAGCGGCAGTATAAAAAGACTTCCTATGTGTTTGGTAATTCGCAAAGTTTTGTCTTGCCCCGGCCGACACTCTGAGCGTTTTTCTGACTGTTTTGGATTATCTGTTTTTGACCTTGGACTGCCTATTCGTTACAATTCTCTGCCTGTTATCTTGACCTATTGCCTGGACCTTGTTTATGATTGTTTGCCTGATATCTCGACCATTTGCCTGCTTTGTCTTTGCTTAACCTACGTTGCCCTCGCTATTTGTGTTTGAACTCTGCCTGTACGACTCTGATTATTGTTATTAAAAGTCTCCGCATGGATCTTAACATGTCTGAGCCTGAATCTGCTTCGTCACAATTTCAAAGTAACAAAATCCACATATAGCCAAGGAAAATGACTGAAACACATCACCCCATGGTGCTACTTGCGTACTGTTGATGTCTGGTTCTTTCACTGTTACACAATATCTGAAGCACTGTATTCTACTTTGGAATAAGAACTATTAATCACACTATAAAATTTAATAAAATAATTGATTAGAAAACATGTGACTTAATTGTGTTCAAATGTATTCTAGGTGAGATTAATATAATCAATGTGTTGTATGTAATTAGTACATTTCTAAAATGTCTATGTGTGTGTCTGTTTGTTCTGTTTACTAAATGCAATTTCAGCAATTCACATAATTATTTACAGGTGAAAGAACATGACATCTGAAGTATTTGCTTGAAGATGCAGTAATTTGATAAAAATGCACTACTGTTCTCAGCTTTTTGTCCAAAATGTTTGTACTGTATGTATTTTTAATGAAACCTATCTGCATTTAAGTGAGGATAAAACATAAACACATAAAGATAGAATAATTTTTTTTTTGTTTGAAAGCAGAGACTTGGTTCTTTATTTTGATATATAATATGTTCACATACGCATAGCAGAAAGTATTCTGTAGGTCGTCAAACATGGGTGAAAATCATCAAAAATGCTGGTGGTGGTGGCTGGCAGTAAAAGCTGGCGGGAACGAGTTAATTTAGTGCTTTGGGGACAATATACACCTAAAAAGAAAACAATATGCTGTACTGGGAAATTTTAGAAGCACTGTGAAATTACCTTTTTCAGTTTATTAAGAAAAACAACACTACAATTACGATTATTTCTTACACTTTCCAATAAGTTCCCATTAGTTAACAGTAGTTAATGCATTACAATTAACTAAGAATCTACAACTTTGTGACTTTATTTATTTATCTCTGTTAACATTCAGCTCCCTTAAAAAAAATTTTACAGACACAATTTTTTAATTCAATAACGAATTGATCACATGCCGAATTGAATAACAAATCGAAAAAAATTGTGGTAAATTATTTTTCATTGTTAGTTTGAGTTAACTTGTGTTAAAAAATGAATGAATGTAAAGAAATGAATTGTAAAGTGTTACCCAGTTTGCAATATTATTCTAATAATTAGTTCACTGTACACAGCGCCTTCGTTTAATTTGGCCTTTGCTCAAGGCATATGGTGATGATGTGTGGTCAGTACAACACACACAGTGCAATGTTATTGTCCAGAGCCCAGAGAATACCTTAGGGCTTTACACACTGCATTTAACCCTGGGTTATCGCTGTTCTAAACCACACTTTTAAAGGAATAGTGCACCCAAAAATGAAGAATCTGTCATCATTTACTCACCCTTGAGTAATTCCAAATTACTCATGTCCAGTAGGCTATGGATATGGTGTCACACTTTACGTCAATGAAACCCAGCTCCAGAGGGGGATTATTAACCCTGTATTGTAGTGTCAAATGTGTACAGTACACAATGATACAGTATTAGAATATTACAGAAGCTTTGCAATAGAAGTGCCTGATATTCATGTTTTTTGGACAGTTAAACACAGCATGCTGGATAAACTGTTTCCAGTGCTTTAATGCACAAGCTACATTTGATACTTTTTCTCTATGCCTAAATGTTGACTCCTCGCAAGTCTAACCTACCTTTTACGATGCAGAGACTGTAACTACTTCATTAACTTTTACATTTATTCATAACAGACACTTTTATTCTTTCATGTTGTAGACCACGGATTAAAAATTGCTTCAGAAGTATACATTATTATCTTACTTATATTTACTGACACAAACCTGTTTAGGTGACATATAGCCTAATGTGTCCATACTGTATTCTGATGCAGCTAAATTCTCAATGTTTTTATTGATCTTACACATTAGATAATGACAACCGCGTTGCTTGCATGTGAAATTAGGCGCTATTAGCAGAAATTTGTACTTGGTTTAGTACTGAGATGTACATTTGCAGCATAGGCGAATATCAAATCTAAAACTAACTTTACCGCACTCCATTTACAGTGTGTTTTCGTTTTGAAACGGCGTTTAGAATAAAAACAATCTTCGTTTACACTGCGGTAAACCTTCCCCGGAGTTTTCAAACTACAACAGGGTCTGCAGCGTTTTCAGAAGTGTTTTGAGGGTGGAAAATGCCGGGGTAGGCGTGTAAAGTTGTGCTTTTTAAAACGTAAACGGACCTAGTTAAACGGGGCCTTAGAGAAGCAACACATATGAGTTTTTCAGTGAACAGAGCAGACGCAGAGAGAGGAGCGCAGCGGGAAAGATCACGAGACCTTGAGGTAGTGTGGCAGTCAGCTTTAGACAAGCAGGATACACATGAAGCACGTCCAACTCCGACACACAGACGGTCCTGGCAATAATAACACTGTAACGATATCGGCCGGCGATAAACGGGCTCTACTATCTATGGAGGGTCAAAAAGCTCTTGGGTTGTATCATAATTATCTTAAAGGATTGCTCTCTGCAATTTGAGTACGCTCTTCTGTGTCGTGTTTGTCTTGTGTTGCGGCTGACACAAAGGAGCATTCTTAATTTGTGTCCAGTGGATACTCTCCAAAATGGGAGAAAGCATGAAGAAAGATTACCCAGGGTTCCATTTAGCTCCCATGTGTTCTGCGCACACAAACAGGAACACAAACCATACTGTACACCAAAGGCGTGATGGATGGTGCGTTTACAGCATACAGCATTAAATCCTTTAGTGAGAGCGAGGGAGCATATGTCGTCACCATTTTAAGTTACTGGAACTAGAGCGACCTGAGGCAGTTCGAGGGCACAATGGTGATAGTGTATGGGCTTGCTTCTTGAAGAGTTCAAACGAACAACCTTTTGTTACCAGTCCAGATCTTTAGCCACCAGGCAGCACTCCCTTTTCTTTATTTTTTTTAAACAGGATCTTTATTTATTGAAAGCCTGCCTCCTCAAACTAGAGTTGAACCAGACACCTAAACCTGGCCAAAATGTACTACATTTCAGAGGGAAAATTTTTCCACACCAGTTTTGTTTTCAGTGTGTATAAATAAATAGATTAGACAAATATATGCATGGATGTCTATCTTTATAATATTAATAATTTAATAACACTGTTAAATCTTTTTTAATGAAACTTTTCAAAATCAATGAAAGGTGTGAACTGAAGAAATACAATTATGCAGGTTAGGAACAACATGAGGTTGAATATAGAACACAAATTTCATTTTCAGGTAAATTATTTCATTAAGAGCCTTAAGGCCATCAATGTGACCCACACTATCATATCATTCAGCAGCCAAATAAATCACTTCCTTCATCATCAACACAAATTCCTCTAAGGTAAGTCTCCACAACACCTGGCACTGTTTAAACTAGCTTTTAAATGAGATGAGAACACACTGCCAAACAGAACCTAAGGCCGCAACCGCTGAAATAATTGCTCCAAGCTCTAAGAAATAAACTGTTTAACGAGGCCACTCATTTAGCTGTCAATCAAAAAAGCATTTACATTTGAGAGAGCAGGACCGCTCAATGGAGAGTTTTTTCCTGGGGAAATTTTCTTCAATTTAAATCAACTCAATAAAGCTTTGGAGTGATTGTCTTTCCAACAGGTATGAATTTTCTCTTTTCAAATTCACTATTTGAGAAAAACTATATTCCATGAAGTGTTAAAAGCCATTATATGTAGTCAGAATCTCCATTCATTTCTATAGAGACCTTCTAAGTGATTAAATAATTGAGTAGGCGAATAGAGTTCAAATTAAGATAAAAACAGCTAATGCAGGTGCTAATTCTAAATTACAGTAAAATGGCCTCTTTGCAACCAAAATTATTTTCATTCTTCTATAAAGTCCAAAAGGTAAAGTCTTTGGTAGGTCAAGCTTTAAAATTGCAAATGGCAAAAGTAAGACAAAAATCAGTGTTAAAAAGTCCATTTGAGCAGTACGGTTTATTACAAGTATTCCAAAGCCATACAATTTCTCAAAAACAGACCAAAATATTAGAACTGGTTTAAAGTTTGCTCAAAAGATACTCGGATTAATTAAAAGTTACAATTTACAATTTTTTGCATTTGCATTTATTCACTTTATTCATATTAGATTCACCTTTTAATTCAAAATCGTGAATTAGGTTAGTACTGTGGAATTTAATAGTATGTAATTATTTTGTATTTATTTATTAAGAACTTTTTACAAAAAGAGAATAAAAGAAACACCAACAATAAAACAGAAATTACATTAACTTGTTAAAATGCGAGGGAGCACATGACGTCAAAA
>JAUCMT010000024.1:15694059-15709901 GCA_032357475.1 Enteromius thamalakanensis | reverse complement strand
CATTTCTTAGGGGAAAATATTTAACCCTTCCCCTTTCCACTTTATTTTAAGGGACAAGGGGAAGGGGCAAGGGGTAGGCAAAGGGGTAGAAAATAGAATTGGGATTGGGCCTAAAACTTACACACAGCTTGTTTGCAGACAGTTCAGGTAAAATGGGCTGGATGGCAGAATTCAGAGATTTTATGGATAAGTGAGGTATAAGTGTATTTGCGGTTCAGAGAGCTTCCTATCAGCGAAAGGGCCCAATAGATCTATTTTAAAACCAACTCACGACAACACACGGCAAGGTGATGAAAACCCTGACACTCTCAAATTGCCCTGTCAATCATCAGGGTCCCTAAAAAAAAGCGCTGAAATACATACAGGCACAGACAGAAACTTAAAGACAGAGACTGTTAGAATAAAACACTGCTTGAGAACAAACACACAGAGTTAAATATCAACTATACAACATCCTAATTTTGCTGCAATCATGTATTCCTCCTGGACTGGTTTGCTGACACTGTCCTAGTCTTTTTAAGCCCTTGAGGGACATATTTGTAGTTTAATGTATTCTTTAATAATAAGATGATTAAATTAATGCTTCAATCTATTAAAAAAGGACTAACATTTCTGTGTAATGCACCAAATGAACAAAAAGTCAAACTTACTGCCGGAGAAAACATATAAAGTCAATTTACGTAAGTGTTTTCGCTCTCCTTATGAGGTTTATATGAAGAGAAAGCACTTTTTAGGCCTAAAACACTCCAAATATATACTTCTATTCTAAATGAGTGTTTATCATGCAGTCCATAACAAGTGAGAGATTTAAAACAGAAGCAAATAAGGAAGAGTGAGGCAAACTGCAGACTGAGGGTCAGATAAGAGCACAAAAGCAGCTTATGATAACAAGAGGTCACAAGGTTAAATAAACATGCATGCTCTTCGACCTAAAGACAGAAAAACTATGAATAAGGGATGAAGAGGTGTAGAAAGAGGAGAGATGGGAAGTATAGACAGCAAGGAGGGATTAACGCCCTTTTTAAAATGAAAAAGCTTGCCAAAAACGTATGTCAAAATGTGCATGGCTGTATTGCCAGGGCCTTTAAGGAGGTGAAATTTAAAATGAGGGTTTTAGCATGCAAAGTGTTAAAAAAAACATCTAATTTTTCTAATATGTGTCTTTTGCTTAGTTTACTGTACATAAAAAATCAACTGAATAATTTTTAAAAGTCAAGCCAAACATGGTTCATTCAGCATTTTTTAGCTAAAATAATGAAAAATAAGTTGATCTATGAGAATGTGCAGAAAGATCCACCTGTGTGTGTACAGAGAGATAAGTGTGTGTTCGTGACAGTCACTCACCCACTGGTGTGTTCTCATAGATGAGCAGGTACGACTGGAAGAAGTAATTCTGGAAACGAGGCGGCTGATTAGAGGCTGTAGGGGAGAGAGACAGAGACATGGGTCTTAATAAGAGAAAACACACACAGTAACAGCGTTTACATTAGAGAAAATGACATTGATGAACACATCAAATGAACACACTCAATGTGGAGCCGTCAATATGAGGGTTGTGTGATAGCTTTTATGTGATGTGACATTAACTCAGCCAATTTAAATCAAATAAAGTAAAATAAAGTGTTCTGCAAAGTTTCTTGTTCTGCTGTTTCTTCAGTGAAAGACCCACCTGTGTACATGGTTCTTGAGTTGGCTGGACATCCTAACTGTCCCTTCTGATCAAGTTAATGCATTGCTTTATTCACAAACAATGCATTAACTTGATCAAAAGTGATAGTAAGGATATATATAATCTTACAAAAGGTTTTTTTTTCTAATCATTTCTACTCAACAAAGAATTCAGCATTGATAATAAATGTTTCTTGAGCAGGAAATCAGCATGTTAAAAATGATTTCTGAAGGATCATGTGTCACTGAAGACTGGAGGAACGATGCTGGAAAATTCAGAGGAACACATTATATATAAAAAAAATATTAATGCATGGAAGTTAATAAAATGTCATTTTTAAATGAAATAATGTTTAACAATATTACTGTTTTAACTAAATAAAATAAATACAGCCTTGGTGATATTAAATATATTTTAAATATAAATTTATATTTAAAAAAAACATATGTATATATATATATATATATTAGGATTAGGGATTGTGTGTCAATAAAGGTTCAAAAATGTGTATAGCATATTTTGTAAGCATATTTTAAATATAGAAATGTACTTTTAAATATACGTTTTAAATATACAGCAACATTTCTTACTTGAATTCCTCTACACTAGCACTCAATATTTCACTACTACACACTTTGCTCTGACATGTGTAAACTTCCCCATCTGCGCTTGTTGTGTGTGAGACATGTTTCCCCAGTGTATATACGCGTGTGTGTGTTCTCTTTCCAAGGGTAGCAGGAGACAAGCAGATTTGTCAGGAAGATCAGGAGAGCTTTGATCGTGTGCATGGGTAGTGGGCCACAGAGACAACACACACTCCAGAAAAGGGCTTGTGCGTGTGTGTTTGAAGTGCTGGTGTCTGATAGGGTGAATCACTTTTTGACTCCGCTTTGAACGAGGCAAGAACAAACCAGAAAGAGAGAGAGACATGCCGAGCAAGAAACGAGAGCCATCGACTGTGCATCCGCCAATACACACTAACTAGAATCAATCTTGAGTAACAAGTCAGCCCGTGTTAATTACTGAACCATTACAGAATGGCAGCAGAGATTAAAACGAGTTTTAGGTGTGTGACAAACTGGATCACAGATTTAATGAGAGTTCCTGCCAAAAGTGAAGCCTGCCACATCTGTCCCGGCTTCAGCTCCAGATCGTTACACAGTGATGATATAATTAATAATCATATCATTATTGTTGCTTAATGAAATTTAGTTTGAGCCCCATGCATTGCAATTAAACTGTGCTGAAATTAATATGATTTAATTGAATTTTCATACTTAAGACTAAGGCCTGTGTCACACAACCAATGTTGGCAACCTATAAGTGGCATACATTTTTTTCAACGCCTATAGCTGTGTGCAAAACATAAAAGATGCTGTTTTGCTGGCAGTATATGGCGGTACAAACACATACAAGCACATGTGAATAGATAATGCTTTCTCCGCTGAGCCACGTTCTGTTGTAGCTACTTCACATAATGATTAAAAAAATTGTCAAAATGCAGTTTAAACCAATCTATCAACACATTTGTTACAATACAGTTAACTTACACTTTGGGGTTTGTAATAGTTTTCACTGGCCTGCATTCGACAATTTTGTCATTTATAGCCATTATCAAAGAAAAACTCAAAGAGAGCTCTACAACTGCCTGCAGCTGCCGTTACACTGCTTACACTGCTGCAGACCCAGGATGTGTTAAACAGACTTGATAGCTGATGTTTTTCCATTGTGACATTGACTGAGAGTCTTTTGAGTGAACAGGTCGGACAGAACCTCACGTCATATCAGATCTTTTCACAGACACCATCGTTGTTTATGAAGACAGCTCACCTCCCGTCTACCTCTTACACTATTTACTGTAAAAATAAGACTCAACCAAAATGTAAAAATTAAAATTAAAATCCCTTACTCAGCTTATTTTCCCCATTTGTTTATTTTATTTATTGTTATTATTTAGCAGAACATAAAGGCTGTCCACAATACAAAAAGCACCAAAAGAGCAAAACAAAAATCACTATATAATTCCTCTGACTTTTTATAGGGAAAAAGAAAGATTTTTTGTGAATAACCTTTTCAATTTGCTCACACAAAGCTTTCAAGTGACTTCAAAATGATTTGAAATATGGCATACAAGTCCTGTGGACTACTTTTAGTGTATTGTTTATGTCCTTTTTTGGGTTATTGATTAATCAGGACTAAAGCTAAATAGACCACAAAAGAATCCAGCAATAAGCAATCAATACATGTCCACACTGAACATCTTCTGAGCCCATACAACAGCTGAAAAGGTTGTTATTCACTAGAAATCATGCATTGATGTCTTTTTTGTATATATATATATATATATATATATAGGAGTTTCCACGAATAAAGATTTTCACAGTTGAATTTGAATTTTCGAATCATACCAATAGTCGATTGATAGTTGAATCATATTTGGGGGCGGAGCAAAAATATATACGAGTAATGTCAGACTCATGTGACGGTCATCATTACTGATGTTAACACACAGAGAAAATGAGTTACAGAAGCCTTGTTTTGTCAGCCTTATATGCCCATATATGGTTGTTCCTGTCCTCGATTAGTTCATTGTGTTAATTTGTTCCCAGCTGTGTTTCTCAGGTGTTTTCAGTTCTCCCATGATTTCCGTGTGTATATACCCTGTTTTCCTGAGTCTCCCTGGTTGGTCTATGTTTGTCAATATGTCTTCAAGTCTGCGTTGTATCCTATGTTTCTGAGTTTGAGCATTAAAAGACTCTCATTTGTACACTTCACGACTCCTGTGTAGATACAGTATGTGGAAAATAATGTCTTTTTGTACCTTAAACTGCATGAACACATTGCATTACACCAAATACATAAAATAATGTTATTTTAAGCAACATCAATTGAACCCTTCCACCTCAGTAGAGCATGAACAGATTGTACAAATTAATACAAATTAGCAACCAATTAGCAAACCCAAAACAAGTTCAAGATGCCTTGTGGGTGTGTTGGAAGAGGTGCAAATGATTTAAGCCTGTTCACCACACAAAGCTATCACATGCCATCAGGAAACTAGAAATATAATGCAAAAGTTACTTTGATGATACTTTCGTAATGTGTTTTTGTCCTTGTGGAGCTTGACAGTCATGGTCACTAAGAAAAAGTTTGGATAACGACATAATTTTCTTTTTTTTGCAAGCTATTCCTTTAAACTCTCTCTCTCTCTCTTTTGGGGGTAGAAGTGTTTAACATTCACTCTCGAGTTGTTCTGGTGTTCAGGGCTCAAACTCCCTCCCTAATTTACCTCCATTTCATTTAACCCTCAAAACCCTGAACCAATCACAGAGAGCTAATAACCATGAGAGAACAGCTCCCAAAGGACCTATGAGAGACAGAGAGAGCAAGGCAGATTCATGGAGAAAGATGAAGTGTTTAAATGATTGAGAGAGGTTCGGCGAAAGAAAAGGACACAGACGGGAAGTGGAAGGAGAGGGCAGTGAATTATAAACTCCTGTTGGCTGATGTTAAGTGGCAGAGACACTGTGTTGTTAAACGTGCCGCCAGAGATCGCAAGTGTCCGACACACACGCAAACAATGAGGAATGATGGACAAGCGCGAGAGAGCAGTGATGGAGTGAGATGAGAAAAGACAGGACTCGCGGGCTGATAGAAGGACAACAGGAAGGTAATGAGAGCACGTTGAAAAATGAGAGAAACAGATGAGAGTGGCACAGAAGTGAGACCGCTGTCAGCACAATCTGAATTTTAATCTCAAAGTCTGAGAGACACATCTGACCCGTGAGCAACAAGTAAGTGAGGACGGGGCAAGGTGGGTGGGGTGTGATGTCACAGGCTCATGTTACCTGTTACCTCAGGTTCATATAAAACATGCCCTGCTGTTCTTCTAGATGTCTAATATGGATTTAAACAAACAATACCATTCAACATTTACTTTTAATAAGTAATAAGTCAATGTAACAGATTTACTAACTAACGCAAGATTGATTAAAAATGTATGCCTTAATGCTAAATTAGCAATTTAACCAGGACATGGATGTCTTCCTGCATACAAAGACAGTTAGATGGAGCGCAGCAGTACGGAACAGAACACAGCGTTCTAGAGAAGCGGTTGTCTGGATGCTGTGTCTTAAAAATGCAATGCGAGATGCTGAAAAAACCCAGTGAAAGATGTTAATTTGACGCCATGTGCACATAGACAAATAATTCAAAAAGAGACCGAATGCTATAACACTTCCTTTGTGAACAAAAAATGAATTGCAATGATAAGCTGACTTTAATAAAACATGACATATTATCATCTTGTCATTTCATATTGGAAAATACTGTGAAATGTCATTATACTTTGAAGTAACAAAATTAATTACATATAGCATATATATTATATAATATATAATAACTGCAGTGTAATAATTAATTGAAAAGAATTCATTTTAGTTTAGAGTATATGTTTTAGGAGAGCTCATAATTTCATGTCAGAATTAAATGCCATCCAATTAAAAGCAAAGCATAACATTTAAAAAATCTATTAAACAATTCAAATTTCTAATAAAGCATTGATTTTCTGTTACTTCACATAAATCAATAGGTTCTGTCACTTCATAAGCTTGTCCATTTGATTGTCAAATCAGCTTGACAATTTATTACCCTGATTCATAAGTGGTGGATCATCCAGGAAACGACACATAGTTTTTAGATTCAAGGGTACAGTATATAAACTTTTGAAAGTGAAATAGCTCATTCATGATAGTAGTAAATAAAAAACAAACATTTTCATGATCTCTTGTTTTGTTTCAGTTATTAACATTTTCAACATTCTGCAAGGGGTATGTAAACTTATGAGCACAACTGTGTACATATATATATATATGATTTATGAAAATGATGAAAGTTACCTGTTTTTGCAAATAAACACACAAATAACCCTGATTCAGACACATGCTAAAATACTCATCCGCAAATAGAAAGTTTGCTTTGGTATGATAACATGGACATTTGTAAGCACATGGAGAAACAAAGTGAGAAACCATGTATGCATGTCTGTGTGCGTGTACCTGGTATTCTCTACATTATGAATACCAAATGTCCAACATGGGCATCAAAAAATGTCCCCACAAGGTCAACATTTACTGCTATTAATAATTTGTGGGGACATTTTGTGGTGCCTATCAGAAAACAAGCTTATAAATCATAAAGAGTGAAGTGTTTTAAAAATCTAAAATAGCAGAAGGTTTGCTATGACGGGTAAGTTTAGTTGTTGCATGGTTTAGGGTTATGGTAAGGGGACAAGAAGATAAAAACTACTATGTCTATTAAAATTGTGTGTGTGTGTGTGTGTGTGTGTGTGGTTAATACCTTCAGCAAGTGTGTGTAGCAGCAATAAGGAAAGGAGCAACTTGACTACAGTCATCTTGCCTCCAGAACCTTCACACCACATCTCCAACCTGTAACACACAAACACACACACAATCAACCACTGCGTTCAGAGTGGCACACAACTGTTTGGTGCTGCCAGCATTGCAGAAATTACACACATTTGTGTACTGGCATCGTCTGGTCAAGCCTTTGTGATTGAAACTTGTCATTAAAAATTCTATGACATTAGCGCAGTCGGTAATCCACAATTGCGATGTGAAATCCATCTCTATAAATAAATAATGTACGGTTCATGTTGAGAGTTGTGATGTCTCCAGGTGAACCTCATTACAAGTTCAATGCTCCTGATGTCAACATATGATATGCAAATACATTGCTTGGTTCCTGATAAACTGTAACGCACTGCATGAATCTCAGTGAGAAAAAGCTCAAAAGTTTCACAATTGGTAGCTCCGGAAATGGCTTTAAGCGTAAGTCAAGCACTATTTGTCCAAATAAAAATTGTTCAGTTTGCATCAGTTAGGTTCGACAGTTACTTTGCTTTCAGTATGAACTTCAATATGAACTCCAAACTCTCATACATGCAACAACAAAAGCATGTGAAGAGTTTGTTTTAAGTTTGCTAAAATGTTATCATACATACATATATAGAGAACACATACACATATAAAATGAAATTACATTATTATAAAAACCTATTTATGGAAATATTTAATACAAAATATGTTTTAATTATGTTTATGAATATTTACAAATAGGCAAAGCAATTAAAAAAAATAATAAATTCAAAATATTTACATGAAAAAAAAACAAAGGTTTACACTTTGAATGGGGTCCTCTTTATAAATTCAGTTATTATTTTGTCTTGTGGAGTATATGTAAACATCTGTTAAGTAAAATAGCTCATTCAATTTTCATGATCTCTTTTCGACATTTTCAACATTCTGCAAGGGGTATGTAAACTAATGACCACAACTGTATATATATATACAGTATATATATATATATATATATATATATGATTTATGAAAATTATGATATATATGTATAAAATCTCGCTATAGCTAGTGGGCTAAAAGTTAATTTCGTACCCTGGTGAACACCCTTAAGACTCTTTTGTTGGCAGCAGAGCGTGAGCAAAATAACTTAATTTGAAGACAAAAGGCATCATTTGCCAGCTTGTAGTGTTTCACACCCTGTTGAACATGAGAGCTGCTTCAAAACGATTTTATGCTTTTTATTCCTTTAGCCTTGATATACAAGCAGAAGCTGTATGAGATGTTTAAGTATTTGTTCTGCATTTGCAATCTGTCAACATAATCCCAACATGATTTTTGGACCAAACTGTACAGCCCTGCATTCGAACCTACACATCAACACACCATATGCTGCATTTCCTCGGAGAAGAAGACTTTCTCACAAACGTTTTGCAAGCTAAAAGCACTTTCAGACTTACGGGATGTCACTGAATAGATGGTATTGCTTGAGGAGAGGGGTATTATATTGACAGCATTAATGATTAATAGCCATATAATTTATGCATTAAAATGAAGAATAGTTTTACACTTGCTGAAGTGAGAAAGGTTCATTCAACAAGGAATTCCCACAGAGTGAAGTACTCACACACACTCGAGTTAATCGAGAGACGCGTGCCGCTAATCATCTCACTAGCATCTCACTCGCTCGCCCTCCCTTTCTCCTCCGAGTAAAAATAAATAAATGAAATAAATAAGTGTCTGAGTGAGAAGAGAGAAAATGATATTTACAAGGGAGCTGATGTGATGAGCGACTTAATTACAGCAACTGTAAGGTCGAAATTAATGATGTATAATCACGCCGCGTACAACCTCAGTTTAATTAGGCTAATTACTGAGCTGGGATTGGCTGAGCTTGTTTGTTTTGCTGGTATTTACCGTTAATGCTGCAGCGTTAAAGGTGTCCGCGGGGATAGAGATAAGATACAATCTAATTCTCTTCCCATTCTATAAACCGATCGAATGGAAGTTTAGCCCAGCGTCTTAGGATTACATTCTATAATGAGGAAAAACCCAGCACTGGATCTCCAGCTGGAGTGATTTGCACATTTACAATCAGAATTTATTGGAATTTATAGACATCTCGTTTTATATTTCTCAACATAAAATTCCAAGATATGCTGATTCATCACAAACTTTAATCAGCAGTTGCCAGAAAAGCACAAAAATAATTTAAGACTAATACTTCCTGAGCATGGTATCTCTGGAACCTCTTCACAATATATGGTTTTGTGTGAAATCAAAAATACAGCGTGTAAAATTGTTTTGGTGTAAATTCAAGACTACCAGACCAAATTTGGCTTTAAAAAACACCAGTTGTTGGTGATAAATGTTTAAGTATGAAGGTATGTGTGTGTGTGTTTAGGCTGAACATGATCTACCTTCTCAGTGTCTATGATGGATTCATTATTCAGAGGAATTACCTCATCCATGGTCTGTTTGACTATCTATCTATCTATCTATCTATCTATCTATCCATCTATCTATCTATTTATCCAACATCTATCTACATATCTAGGCTTTCAAACAACTTTCAAACCAGGATTGTGTGTAGACTATGCTCAATTGGTTCAATTCTACTTTCTTACACTTAAAATTGAATTGCAATTCTAAATCAACACCGTTTCTCTCTATCTTCCAAAGAAGAGTTTGTTAAAGCTCGGTCTTTACATGAACGGTTTGAGTCCAAAATAAAAATAATAAAAAAAGTGTTTGTTCTCAGATAAGCAAATTACAGTCAAACTGGAAAAGCACACGTCTGCTGTTTGTCCCTGTAGACTCGGTGGCAGGGCACAAGCTCAACGGAAATACATGAACATTGCAACAAAATGAAATGAGCAAGCTGCATATTATAATGTTTTGGTTAGCATGGCAATCCCTGGTGTGGAATTTGAGCAACAACCTTGGCAGTGAATTGCATTTCGAGAGAAACAGAAGAGACACAAAAATAGAGGAAGAGAAAGAGAGAGAGCGAGGGAAGGAGAAATAGTCGCATTTGTTTTCATTTGGCGTCTTGCAGTTTCCTGGGTGATATAATAAAAGAGTTCCCTGGCGTCATATAGCAGCACAAACCTTCTCTCGGTCCATCTTGTAGCTGAACATTCTGCCACTGGAAAAGTGCTGTCACATGGGTCCAATACACCTGCTTCTCCACACATTCAACATATAATTCTACGCGTGTGCTATTTTCTGAAGTGACATACAGTTTTGCAACAATGTGAAGTAATTGATGAATGTTTAATGGATGCAATGCATCTTTACCATACTGTAATATTCAATAAAAACAGGCGAGGAGGATGCATATGGGAGCGATGCTATAGATAAAGATAAGTTTGT
Organism: Enteromius thamalakanensis; assembly: GCA_032357475.1. Taxonomy (NCBI): domain Eukaryota; kingdom Metazoa; phylum Chordata; class Actinopteri; order Cypriniformes; family Cyprinidae; genus Enteromius; species Enteromius thamalakanensis. The sequence goes on along the minus strand of JAUCMT010000024.1, from coordinate 15,699,482 downwards.
AAAGAAATACTAGCTGATCTGAATGCCTAATATAAAAACATACTTAATTACTATATTGTGTTCTGTCATTTTTATAATTTTTTTAAAGGCATCATGTTGTCATCTTATAAATATTTTCTACTTTATGGAATTTTGTGGAAAGAGTTCAATCAAATAATGAGATAAAAAAGACAAAATTTAAAATTTCTTCGTTTATTTGTCACACTCAAAGCTGGAGGTTATTCAATAGACTTTAATTCTATCCCACCTATATGTATTTAAATTTTATATATATATATACTGTTTATTTCGACTCATTTCTAGTAATAGTAAAAAAAGAATAAATTAATATATATATCTATTTTTTTTTTTGACTATTACTATTGACTGTGACTGATAGAAATTAATCGAAAATAAGTATAGAAGAAATTATAAACTAAGCATTTTGAATCAAAGACAAAGGGGAAAAGGGGAAAAAACATTAAAATTATTAATACATAAAAAAAAATTTTTTTAATTGTAAGAAAAAATGGTAATACATTAAACCATAAATTAACTACCTTTTTTACCACATGGTTAAAGGTAGCCTCTCTAAATTTAGCCATGTGATATAAAATGTAATTAACTTATGGTTCTTAATCTTGTTTTCAATATGGGATGAAATTATTAATAAAGCACAGTAGCTAGTTCTTAGTGACTCTAATGAAAAGTATTATTATAAAACGCTGAAATGTATATTTCCACCTATTTTACTTGCACATATTTTGTGTTGTAGCCTGCCTATTACTGACTCATAGACTATATAGTACAAGTGAATTTACCCTTATTCTGGTAAAACATTCAGGTCATCTAGAAAAGATTCAGAGCTATATTATTTTCATACCAGGAAAAACATAGCATTGTGAATCAAAGAAAGTTTATTCCGACCTGAAGCCAACTCATGGTGGGACTTGGCTCTTTAAACACCCTCCGTCATTAATAACGTATACAGCATGGAAGCGTACGCCAGTTACATCATCACAATATGCACTGTACACTTTAAATACAGATCTCTCTCTAACCTCTTACAAACAAACCTTCTATCCCACAACCCTGACCTGAAAGGTGATGCATTGTATGCACTAAGAAGACTCTAATCATGCTGTTTCAAAAACCAACAACCTCCAGGACAAAAATAGTACATTGATTCTCGACTTTTTTGTGTTGTAAAACCACTCATGTCTGGCAAAGGAAATTGAAAAAAGGAATGTAATTCATTTTCAAGATGCTTTCAAGCAGTAAATTGGTTGATTACAGTTTGAGAGCCCTGTTTTTAAAGTATCAAGCAAAAATTGAAAAGAAATACCAATCAATAAAAAGGTTACTCGCCCACAGGGATGGCGTGTATAATCCAGCTCAGCAAAAATGTTTGTATTATTATTCAAACCTAATTTTACTAATGAGAAACCCACAGGGCCCTGGGGTCTATAGTTCACAGACTGTGGCACTCTTCCTAAACTAAATACAGAGGACACTTTCATACTTACTTTATATATTATATACATCACACCTCTGTCTTTCTTGATCTACTCACCACACGCCCTTATAAGCACTAAAGGAGCGCAGCTTGTGTGATTTCTTTGATGTTAAAACACTTTCTCCTATCTAAGCTTAATATGCAGAGACAACTATAAGATTCGGCAATCTAGATGTCACGCTGCCAACTAGTTGTGATGCTGTGTGCATTGTGCTGCAGGTACTATGACATGAAACACAACTTACAATTCAGTAAACAAACAGAGCAAATGAGCCCAAATGTGCTGATGGAATTATGGGAGTTTGCCGCATCAGCTCTGTAATGTCATGTGAGTGTCATCGGTGTGCGTTTGACGCTGATCTCAATGGACTCAAAATGGGTTGCATGCCACTGGAGTTAGATTGAGAGGAGGTGCACTAAGAATTAATTGTTCCTTCTGATAGTGTCGTTTATTTGCATGTGCTTCGAGTTGTTTTAAGGGCCTATTCCGAATGAATTATGCAAATCAGATAATGGGGCAAACACTGCCACAAATCTGGGGCTGTTTGCACGATCGGAACATAATTTGCAGGGGTCGATTGGCTTTTTTTCCACCACAGAGTCAGTATTTTGTTGTTACCTGTTTCACGCCATGCACACAATCGATCTGGCTACAATTACAGCTGCCATGAATGCTAAAATACACTTAAACATCTTTTTTTTATGCTTACTTTACAATAGAACCAAGTTAAGCATGTTTACGTTTGGGAATATGTTATATTCTATATTTAGCTTTAATAAAAATCATTTATGATTAAAAAAAGAAGCATTTGCATTTATGTATGGTGCAACTGTGCCTGTGCATGCTGAAAAATCACAGCGGAAATCATTCTAACGTTTAGGTTTTAAAAGGCTTCAACATTAAATAACACACTGCTTAAAGGGTAGTGAGATTTTATGTGTTTAAGAGAATTAATGCAGAAAAAGCATTAAGAATGTCAAATATTATTTCAATTCATTTGTTTTTAATTTACATCAAAATGCAATTTATTCCTGTGAATTCCGGTGTTTTTTATTCCTAAATGAACCTCAAAACGGATGATTTGGACAAATTTATAGCTTGAATAATAAGCAGGATTTTACTGAAATGCAAGAGCTTTAACAATAACACAAGCTTACGTTTTAACTTAAAAAAATGCCAGAGCTCCAAAAGCGACTGCTAACATCTTTATTAACCTGCTTTAGCATTGCACCATCTAGCACAACCAAGTTGACTTCAGAGTGACATTCATTAGAAATTCCTGTCATGCCGTGCAACAGCCATAACAATCAAAAAGCGAGTGCATTACGATCTGTATCTATGCAGGATATTTGACTTTCCACAACACCATTTGGATTATTGACACATGATTAGGAGTTTAATCAGTCATTATTCACAATTAAAAGCACAATAAAAACCTTGATAACCCAACAAAGCCATCTGCTGACTGTAATACAACCACTACATCAATTAACACCGTAAACAACACTATCAAGTACAATGGCTTATAAATTTTGATGAAAATGGTTGGGGGCTGTTTGTGCTAAAGGTATAGGATGTAGGAGTTTTTTTTAAAGCCGGTATAGAGCGGGTGAGATAAAGCATATTCAGCGTATCTGTTCTTTACAATGGATTCCAGTGTGACAGGATTTAACCTCACAGAGTACAACACTTCAATTTGTTCTCCTCTGCCCCATCACTAAGATCATTCTGAGCTTTTCAGAGTCACTGGTTCCACATAAGTGACCAACCTCTCATGATCTTATTATCCTGCTGTCTGCACAGGCTAATTATTTTGTGCGTCGCTTTCCCACGATATAATGGGATATTTCTTCTAATGATCAGTAGCGGAGGGTTGAAACAAGCAGCTGCGGCCGCAGGCAGAGCACTGTAGGTAATTCAGTACAGCTCGACTGCAAATGTGATATTGCTTTTATACAAACAAGAAGTTAATATCGAGTAATGTACATTTTAGAAACAATATGCTGTCCACCCAGGTGAAATTCAGTCTATCTTCAAACATATTGACTATGTTAACATGCACTTTTGTAATGCCATTAAGCCAGAACTGTGATTAAGTTAGAGGTCATGCGAAATGCTGTTATTATGTTAATGTGATTGCGCTCATAATTAACAATAGCAGTAAAATTATGCGGTTTTAACCGTACAATGTGGTCATGTATACGCTCACACCGTGCCGACGGATAACGTGTTTCAAATTTATGGCTTTGCAAACTCTTTTGCTTTAAGCATTTCTACATTTTTGATTTCCAAAAGATCATTGAAGACTGGAATTGATGCTGAAAATTCAGCATTGTATCACATAAATAAATTACACTTAAAAATACATTCGGTAACACTTCAGAATAGGGGTCCAAAATAATACATTAGTTAAGCATTAATTAATGGTTAATTTGTTCACAATTAAGCATTAGTTGAGCAAAAACACACGACTAATTAATGATTAAACCTCATTTGCATTCTGTTCCCGGAAAGAAAATGCATAAAGTGCAAGGTGGTACTCCAGCTCCTCTGCTGGGATTCGAACAACAGATCTCATGTTTACCAGACAGGTGCTTTAGCCAACTAAGCCATGGCCCCAACCTGTTTGTTTGGCCTTTTGGGAGGGCAACTCAGAGGATCAAAGCATCCAGCGAAGAGGACGATGGTGTGGCACTGCACAGCCTAAAAGAGTCAGGGTCAGGGTGGCCAGCTGCCCTCTGTGTCTGTTGGCCGAGGTGCTTTAACGCAATGCCAAAAGGCACAACTCTGGTGGTACTCAAACCCACAACCTTTGAACAGCCTCACCTGGCAAGTCCAATGTGCTATCCATTGTGCCACAGAGCACATGATGGAGCTTGGGTGAGCCACGTGAAGGTTTTATTTCCTGTTTTGTACCATCAAGCTCAATGTGGTTTGCATGCTCTGTGCAGAGAAAAGACGGGTCCTTAGGTCTGGGTGCAATTGTCGACCGGTTCAAAACAGCGACAGCACTGTCAGGATTTCCTTTAAAACCACAGGGGGTGGCACAGCTTGGGATTCAAACCCAGTAGAACCTGTTTACAAGACAGGTGCTTTCACCAGCTACGCCATGGTGCCGCGCTGCTTTGGCGGATTTCCATGGTGTGCTATCCTTCAAAAACAGCTGCAGGTTGATTTTCAAATGTGCACACATGCTCAGTAAGGACCCACAGCACATAAGCAGACAACCAAATACACTGCTAAGATTCGAACCCAGGATGTTCTGTTTACGAGACAGGCGCTTTAAGGATCTAAGACACATTGCCTGCCTGTGTGCTTGGCTTCAGGGAGGGTGATCACACCATACAGAGAAAAGGCCAGGACTCACGGGTCAGGCACTGGTTGGCTGCTGAAAGCACCTCTGGAATTCCAACCCATGATCATGATGGTTAGTGTGGGTGAGCCACATGAAGGTTTTACTTCCTGCTTTGTGCCGTCAAGTTTAGTGAGGTTTGCACGCTCTGTGGACAGGAAAGACGGGCCCTCAGGTCTCTTTGCAATTGTCTCCCAGTTTAAAAGACAACAGCAATGTCACTGTCTCCTGTAAAATAGGGAGACAACAGGGGGTTGATTTTCAAACACACAAGCTAAGCAAGGACCCGCTGCACACAAGCGGACAACCAAAGGCACCGCTGGCATTCAAACCCAGGATCTCCTGTTTACTAGACAGGCTTTATAACCAACTAAGCCACGACTACCACCTGCATGCTTGGCTTCATGAAAGCATACAGAGAAAAGGCCAGGACTCAAAGCTCAGGAGCAGGATGGCTTGAAACTGTTGACAACAGTCAAGATGGTTTGGAAACGGAATCACCTGGGGCTCGTTCTTCGTACCTCGCTAACTCAGTTAGCTGGATTTGATTGTTGTGGATTTGTCCTGATCTTGGA
>JAUCMT010000024.1:15653509-15669872 GCA_032357475.1 Enteromius thamalakanensis | reverse complement strand
AAATAGTATTACAATGTAATTTATTATCACTACAATCAAATTTATTTCTGTGATGCAAGGCTAAATTTTTTGTATCATTTTGGGGTCAGTAAATTTTTACTCTTTCTTTAAATTAAAACTTCTATTCCGCAAAGATGTTAAATTGGTAAGAAATGGCAGCAAAGATTTATATTGTTAAGAAATATTTGTATTTTGAATAAATGCTGTTCATCTTAACATTTTATTCATCAAAGAATTCTAAAAACAATATCGCCATTTCCATATTTGGCAGCACAACTGTTTCCAACATTGATAAATCTAATAATGAATCATCATGTTTCATTGATTGATTTCTAAAATATCAGCTGATACTTTAGGCTAGAGTAGTGTCTGATGGTAATTCAGCTTTGCATAACATAAATTATTGCATAACATAACCTATTTCTTCCTGATCTTTCTGTTAGTCTTGAGGTGCAGTCACATATCAGCTCAGTTGTCTGTTTAAATGTTCAGTTGTCAAGCAGATTTCTGTTTGGGCAGCTCAGTCTGGAAATTTTTGTAAAATTCACAGTTTCAAATGTGACTGCATCTTTAGTCTGGATTCTTCGCTGGCTGTCTTCTGGATGTTAGCTTCATTACAGTTGCTTTTTTCTGTTGTGCAGTTCTGGCAGTTCGGTGAGTGGGTCGACATCGTGATTGATGATCGGCTCCCGGTCAGAGACGGCGAGCTCATGTTTGTCCATTCAGCAGAGGGAAATGAGTTCTGGAGTGCCTTGGTTGAAAAAGCCTATGCTAAGTATGACCTGATAGACAGTTTGGTAAAGGCCAGCAAAATGTGTTCTTACTAAACAATTTACAAAAGTGGACAGTGTTTCTTATTTAATAAAGATTTTAGCATGATCTAAGCAGTCTCCTTAAGTGTGTGTGTGTTTGTTTTGTGCTAGGCTTAATGGCTCTTATGAAGCTCTCTCCGGAGGATCCACCACTGAGGGTTTTGAGGATTTCACTGGAGGGGTTTCAGAGATGTATGAGCTCAGGAAGGCTCCGAGAGACCTGTACCGAATCATCAGCAAAGCCCTCGAGAGAGGCTCCCTGCTGGGCTGCTCTATTGATGTAAGAACTGAATTTACAAAACTTCATTTTCTACTAAATTTATGTTATGTCACATTCAAAGGAACACACCAATTTTTTGAAAATAGGCTCATTATACTCCCCCAGAGTTAAACAGCTGAGATTTCCTGTTTTTGAACCCATTCAGCCAATCTCCGGGTCTGGCAGTAGCACTTTTTAGCTGTAACTTAGCACAGACCATTGAATCAGGGAACTTTGCTGGTTAACCGGAGCTGAAAAAATGTGCCTATTTGGAAAAAAAAAAATTAGTGTCTTCCTTTAATGTCAGTTGTAATTGCATGGATTTACAAAACACTAATAATATAGATAATTGGATATTTCTTTAGAAAAATTTATTCACCTCAATCTAGGTAATATATTATTTCTGATTGTGTATCAGATCACCAGTGCCTTTGACATGGAATCTGTGACGTTCAAGAAGCTGGTTAAGGGTCATGCTTACTCAGTGACTGCTCTCAAACAGGTGATGCTCTTAGTATATGTTGCTCATAAACACATTTCAGTTTAAAATTGTCGGCCTTCATGTGTGCGGTTTCTCTTTGACAGGTGGAATTTAGGGGTCATACAGAAAGGCTAATCCGCATCCGTAACCCGTGGGGTCAGGTTGAATGGACAGGGGCCTGGAGTGACAAGTAAGAAATAACACAGAAACTCGTAATCCTTTCAGCTCAAGTCATGGAGTATGAAGACTGCGTATGTTTTCTCTCCAGCTCCCCTGAATGGGATGAAATTGATCCATCTGAGAAGGATGACTTAAACGTACAAATGGAGGATGGAGAGTTCTGGTGAGCTTTATCAGCAAAAAGAAAGAAATTAAGGAATAGTTTGCCCGAAATTCAAACTTTTCTGACACTTTACTCACACAAGATGTACAGTAGATAAGTTTGTTTCTTTATTAGAACAGATTTAAATGAATTGAGCCTCACATCACTTGCTCACCAATGGATCCTCTGCAGTGAATGGATGCCATCAGAATACAAAGAGTTGATAAAAGGTCTTATCTGAATCGGGAGAGAGATCTGCACAGATCAAGCACTGTTAACAAGCACAAACAGTCCAGAACAATGCTAAACAAATATGTGGTTGGATACTGATGTGAGAGGACAACAGGGGAGTTGACTTTTTCACCGGAGGAAGCATTATTATGGATTCATATTTAGACCATAACCAATGGTTTAAAATTGAAATGCCTTAAGGATTTTCACTGATGGACTGGAGTCGTGTGGGATTATTGTGATATGTTTATCAGCCGTTTGGCCTCTAGTTCTGACAGCACCCATTCACAGCAGACGATCCGCTGATGAAGAAACAAACTCATCTATGTACACTGGATGTCCTGAAGGTAAATACATTTTTAGCAAATTTGTGTTTTTGGGAGAGCTATTCCTGTAAATCTGACACACCAGTAGACCAAAAACACATTTTATACGCTCACAGCATAAATAAACAGCCCCTTTTGTCCCCAGGATGTCATTCAGTGAGTTTTTGAGGCAGTTCTCCAGGCTGGAGATTTGTAATCTGACCGCTGATGCTCTGAGTGATGATGACATGAGCCACTGGAACACCATCAAGTTTCATGGCGCCTGGCGGAGAGGCAGTACTGCGGGAGGCTGCCGAAACCACCCCAGTGAGTCACACCAGCGTTCACTAATGATGGGAGGTTTCAATCAGTTCACTGAGTCTCTGTAAACAAATTGAAAATTTTTTTTTTTTTGAGTCATTTTGTTAATTTTAGTTGAAAAATAATAATTAAAAAGTTATGCGTTACTTCCCTAACACCTCTACTACTTACTCAAGCGCGTCCTGAATTTGCCAAGTTCGATGTGTTCCTAGGTCAACACATTTTGGTGGAACAACATTTTAATGAAATAATATAGTCTTGACCATATCTCTGCACCTAATCCTAACCTTACCCTAAAATCAGAGGAAATCTAGATGACTGACACTGATTTACAAGTACTGATGTTGTAAGCCTAAACTTCACAGAAACTGTATACAGTTTCTTCGGGGTAAAGTGGTTTGTTTCTCATGTGACAGTCCCATGAACGCTTAATTCCAGTACAGAACCTAAAGGATGTTGCGCATGGGCAACTGAACAAATCACTCCCCTAGACGACTCGTTCTTCCTGAGTCACATTAAAGATTTGTACAAAATGAATCAAGACTGACACATCACTACAGGTCCAGCTATTTTATTAGATAGTTGTATTTGTTGGTCATAGTGGGTGACCATACTACTTGGAAACATTGGGGGGCTTTACCACTGCCTATAGTTGTAAACTTATTCATGCATTTTTGCTGAATAAAGGATTAATTTTTTCTTTTAAATCTTACTGACCACAAACTTTTGAACAGTAGTGCATTGAGCATTATATCACTAACAAGATGAACCATAATGCATCAATCCAGCTCAGCTACTGGGTTTATCTGGGATTTGACCCCTTGATTGCTACGTGTTCCTGTACTCTTTGGCAGACACATTCTGGATCAATCCACAGTATAAAATCACATTGCTGGAGGAAGATGATGACCCAGAGGATGAAGAAGTATCCTGCAGCTTCCTGGTGGCTTTAATGCAGAAAGACCGCAGACGGTATCGCCGCCACGGACAGGACATGCACACCATCGGCTTTGCTATCTACGAAGTGAGGAGCAAAATGTGTTCAAATAGAGTTTATAGATAAAGCAAAAAATGCCTAATTGTTTATTTTCATTTTCTTTTCTTTTTATCTCCTCCTTGCAGGTTCCTGAAGAGGTATGAACCCATGTCAGCAATGTCTTTGTTGAATAGGTTTGCCTGCACCCTTAAAGTAAATCTCAACTGTTTAACTCTAGAGGAGTCGAATAATGAATTTACTTTAAAAAATAAAAGCGGAGTGTACCTTTTAAGGCTTGTATACTTCCATAAACAGTCATTTTTAACCAGAAGGTTGTATTTTCCTTTAGAATTAAATTTTAATTGAATTTAAATTGAATGAATTTTGCATACTGTACAGATTTGTGATTTCCATCTGTCTGCAGTATGCAGGCTGTCAGAACGTTCACCTTAAAAAGGACTTCTTCCTGACACACTCATCGTCTGCCCGCTCTGAGACCTTCATCAACCTGCGGGAGGTGAGCACTCGTCTCCGCCTGCCTCCCGGTGAATACGTCATCGTCCCTTCCACCTTCGAACCCAGCAAAGAGGCAGATTTTGTCCTACGAGTCTTCACTGAAAAGCAGTCCCAGACAGAGTGAGTGTGTGTTCATGTCTAACATAGCATTTGCCACTGCATACTCATCCTCATGGTTTTTCTATCCGATTCCCAAGCTTCATTTTTCCACTGGAAGTGGACAGAGATTACATACGTTCATTAATACAACAGAAAAGGATCATACATTTTTAGGTTTTAATATAATGTATAACTATATTTAGTCATATAAACTACTTAGGTGATGCAATTATTTCACCTTTTCATATTTCATTTTGTCTTGCGTGGAAAATAAGATAATTGGGTTTGAAATGCCATAAGATAAGTACATTTTATTCTCTCACAACTTAACTTTTTTCCTCAAAGGGAGTTGGATGATGAGATTTCAGCTGAGCTGGAGGATGAAGTAAGATTTTTGATCCACACTAATTTGAAAACAAATGCCGTATTCGTTTGACTTTTTAATAAACGTGGCTCCTGTGGGGGTTTTTTGTAGGCAGAAATTACAGAGGATGATATCGATGACTCTTTCAAGTCCTTGTTTGCCCAGCTGGCTGGAGAGGTGAATAAATATATAAAACAGTGTTTTTCTGATTGAGGTCCGCTTATGGTAAAACATTGCATATATATATATATATATATTTGTTTTAGTTTTTTTCTCTTGTTTTAGGATATGGAGATATCTGTCCGTGAACTCAGGACTATTCTCAACAGAGTAGTGTCCAAACGTGAGTATTTTGCCCACACTTGGACTCAATCAAAATGAGTCTGTTAATCTAATTTAAATGAACCGTTTCTTTCTTAGACAAGGATCTAAAGACAGATGGCTTCAGCATGGAGTCCTGCAGAACGATGGTCAACCTCTTGGATGTATCCTTCACTATTTAAGAGTATTCTGGGGTAAAATACAAGTTATGGTCTATTAAGAGCATTTTCTCGATCACTATGGAAATCATTTTTTGTTGGTAAAAACAAGCAACTATTCTCTTTACATTAATGCAAATACAGTGGATGTCTGAATTTCAGAAAATCTGGATGTATAAAACCAGAAACGTGAAGCTCATAGGCTATGTTTATTGGCTTTATATTTTGTGCAGAAGGGTTAGCAGAATATGTTAACAGTATAAGAGGCAGTTACTCATGTATATTGCCTTTTCTGCTTTTTACACTTGACTCTGTTCATCAGAAAGATGGTAGTGCACGGTTGGGTTTGATAGAGTTTCAGATCCTCTGGAACAAAATAAGGAAGTTACTGGTGAGTGCCTGAGGTCAGCCTTTTTCAAACGCTATTGAAACCTTCATAGATTCTTTAGTATAGTGTTCAAAATAAATATGTCATGCTTTCCTTTTCATTCAGGGGATCTTCAGAGAGTTTGATATTGATAAGTCGGGGACTATGAGCTCTTATGAGATGCGTCTGGCTGTAGAGTCAGCAGGTAAAAGACATTCAGTTCATTAATTACCTCATGCTAAAAGGGTGCAAAAAAACTTGAATGAACTGTGATGATTTACTCTTCATAAATGTTTGCTTTTAATATCATTTCTTTTTTTTTCTTCAAGAAAGTAACATTTCTGTTTAGCAAGGATGAGTTGGATTGATCAAATGCGGAAGATTTATATATTTTAAATAAATTTCCTATTCATCAGAAAACCGCTGCTGAAAATTCAGCTTTCCCATAAAGCTTTCACAAATATTCAGCATCATTGCTGTTGTGACTGTATTTTTTATTAAATAAATGCAACCTAATAGTGAGCATATGATACAATATGATACATTGCAAAAATATTACTATTATCAACCGCAAATTTTTAAACCGAGTGTCCGTTATGCTAACTCCGCCCACAACATGCGGTTGGGCTAGTCATCTGCCATCAGCTCCAGTGGTGCAGATGGTAATATATGTGGCGTACTAAATAAGTTATTGCTTACTGTTTTATAATGTACAGTACTTCAACACTGAGGTGCAGATAATTGCCACTATTTGCAATAAGTAGTAGCAAAAAATTGAATCTATTTAGAATCTAAAGCAATTTGCACGTACTGTAAATAGATCCTATCGATCATTTTTAAATGTGTATAAATTAGTGTCACTCCGAGGTTCTCTCTGAAAGTTCATCCTGTGCACTTTCTTTACAGGCTTTAAGCTCAATAACAGACTCAACCAGATTCTTGTAGCCAGATACGCCGAGAACGAGGTCATCGATTTTGATAACTTCGTCTGCTGCTTGGTCAAACTGGAGGCCATGTTTAGTAGGTGTTTCTTTTTTTGTCACATGGTGGCACTTAACAAATTTTTGAAACATACCCAAATCCCTTTATCCCAGCGCGGTTTTCATGCTCTTGCACTTCGCTTGTAGGATCTTTTCAGCAACTGGACAGAGATGGAACAGGAACGGCTGAGATGAACCTAACTGAGGTGCTCTGGCTTGATTTCATTACAGTCAAATGTTAAAACAAAACTCTAATCCCTTCTTCTCCTTTTGTTGTGTAGTGGCTCTTCATGACCATGTGCGGTTGAAGTACACCATTTCATGAACATCCAACTCAAGAACCTGCTGCAAAGTGCCTCAGTGCTGAACTCCTCATGCAACAATCTCACTATAACCTCATTAGAAGAAAGCTACTAGTTTTTTAAGGATTTATTTTTCACTCAATATTACATATTGCAGTTACACTACAAAGAAAACCCCTCTAGTGTGAAACACAAGAAAGAGGACCTCTAATCATTGCTGCTGTAATGACTGAGAAACATCATGTGCATGGAATATCAAGTGAGCTTCAAGTGTTGTGTTTTGTCCTAACAGAAGACCGACTTTATTTCAGAAAGGCTGTCTATGAATAGTGCCATAAGGGAAGAAAAAAATAAACACAGCACTGCATGTTCTCCTATAAGGTGAACCTATGCATCCTATTAAAAAAGCTTTAGATGCACAATGTGTAACTGTGTAGATATTGTCACTGATTTCATATGATCAGAGCTTCAGAATAAAGTCTTATTCTTCTATTGTTATGAAATAAAACAGTTTGTTCTGAAAACAAATCCAAATACCCGATTCCTTATAAGTGAAGCATTTCATTGTGATTTAACAATTCTGATCTTGTTATGTCTTTGGAATAAATAAGGTAATTGAATGTAAACTTGAATATTTTTAACCCAGACGATAATGTAACATTCTCTACAGAATCATAAATAATTGCTAAAGCAAACACTACCCTTGTAGTTTCATTTATATACATTTATTACAAATTATTCCACAAGTAGCCATGAAGACTAATTACCCCGATTGGCATGATATTTTTTAATATATTTACAAATGCAGGTAGTTCAATACAGAAGACATATTTTCAGATCTGTAAAAAACACTAAGTTAAACTAATCGTTGCGCAATGGCTAACAATTTAGAGTATTCCCCCTCCATTTTGCGAAGATGTGTAGGAATAGGAGCTTTTATTCTTGTTCCGGTGGGGTTTCCATTCTCTTCGATCAACACCACGTTGTTGGAGTCGAAGCGAGGGGTCATTCGAGGGCCAGGCATCTTGTGACCCACTATGAGAGCTTTCTTCTTCTGTCCTTTAATGGCTAGTAAGACTCTGTCTCCCACTTTACCGATGCCATTCTTGGTGTATACGTGAATGACTTTTGGTGGACGGTGGTGATGGGCATTTGCAAGAGCGCTGTTGTCAACCACTCTGACGCGTGTTAACTTCTGAATAGCAGACACAGCTGCGGAGACGCTGCAGTGAGATAATATTATGGTTTTTGAACATGTAAAGCCAACACATTTAAACAAAGAGAAATAAATAAATTATTTTACATTTGTTTTATTTATCATTCATATATCATGTCTGACATGAGCAGTATATATCATATCATTTCTGAGAAACTGGAACACTAATAATATATTCCAAGCAAGATATTTCCTATGTGTGGTAACTAGCTTATAACTAACGTATTAGTTTAGAAGTTGCCCTTGCTGACCAATGACTTTCTGCAAATGATCATTATTGTGGAAATTAACCCTAAAAATACATATTGCAACATTACAATTACCTCATATTTCTCTCATGATTATGTGAACCTCAAATCTAAAGGAAAACCTCAAGTATTAAGAAATTATTCACCTGAAAGCCCTCTGCTGCATCAGTTTGGGCAAAATCATCCCGGACAACGAATGAGCCATCCTGACCTGACAATAAAAACAAGACAAAATTATAATAATAACAACAGCAATTTTAGAGACTTTTTCTCTATTAATAACGAGTATATTATGGGCAATTCTTATGCTATTTAAGTGCGTCAGGTTATCGATAAAAGCAGACAAGAGAAGTAGGTGAACTCTTGGAACATTGGTCAGTTTTCTTGCAAAGTGATATTAAGTAGCATAAATAACGTTATTAAAACCTGCTGAGATCATTCACGCCACACCAATGTCATGTACACACCTGCGTCATAACAAAGCGACGTTTTTCTTCTTCTTGTATTGATATAACAGAAGCGAACTGGGCTCACTCGCGCCACCTGCAGTGCTGGAGGATATACACACAGCATCAGCAAGAGACAACAATTAATTAGTAAAAAATAATTATTTAAAATATATATTTATTTTTGTATACCCCACTCCACATTTATTAAGGCTATATAATTATTATTTACATCTAAAAATAAATATAAGAGTGTAAAAATGTATTTGTTTTATCGAGCCATGCGTTTATTTATTTTGTGTTTATTTGTTTGTTTGTCTGTTTTCTGCAGGTCTTCATTCATGATCAGTATATTACAGTTACAGCCCTTGGTACCAATAAAGCATAATAAATACATATAGATGCATATAAAATCAGCACGCATCGAGACATTTTATAAAATGGTTTTAATTAATTTATTATTTGAAACATTATTTGATGAGGTACAAAAAACTAAAATACTTAGGCATATAAATTGCACAGATAGTTAGAGAGCATGGTTATGTGAAAAAGTTATACATGTTTTAAAAAATAAAATTAGTGCATGATCTATTTAAAATTATACCATAAATATTGCAACCTCCGAATATGTGGCCTAGCTTATATATCACAAAGCTAATAACTTACTGACTTTTGCAAAAGCTGAAAACAAACTGCGCCGAAAGTAGAATTGTGTACAAATGTATTAATTTATATACACATTGTAGGCATATCATATTATTCACTCATTCATTCACTTCTTAATGGCTATTATAACTTCTGATAATATTTTAAATCTAACAGCTAGAGGTCATTATTGGACTACAAATGTAACACAGAGCCTATTCAGTGGTGGTATAAAAATGTATAAGAAGAAATTACAAATTACCATGTTTTATCTTTGAAAATGTGCTCTCCCAAAATAAAAATAACCACCTCAATATACAGATGAACAGTACACATACAACCTGACAGTCACTGATAGCTAGTGTGGAGATTATTAAAAATGTAATATGTCTAATGTTAGTTGCTTAGGGTTAAGGCTGGTTAGTTTGCTTTGGGTTAGGATTAAGATGGTTATAATTAGTTTACGGTTTATGGTTATTGCTGGTATTGAGGTAAATTGGTAACATATAGGCTGAGAACTTATCATATTTAAATAAAAAGCAATTTTCTAGGGGTAGTAAACAATAATACACAAATACAATCTGTTAGGCTTTCTGGTTAGGTGGTCTAATAGTTAGTTGGTTAGGGTTAGCTGGTCTAGGCGTGTTCCAAGACCACACCTCTTTTCTACATCCGGGACTTTCAGCGCGAAGCTGGAAAAAAAACACCTCAAACTCTCAGGAACGACCATTAACAGCGTGTGTCGGCATTTCCCGCCATTTACGGTCTTTGGGGGGGGGGAATATAATAATAATATTAATAAAAAAAGATTAATCTGATGCTAGTGGATGTCTGCTGCTTTTAAAACTCTAGAGGCTTGACGTGAGCCGTTATAGGAGAGTTCGAGGTGACGGACAGTGTCAGTTTGTGGCTGTCACGCAGGCGCGTGCACGTGACGCGCTCTCTAGTCAGCGGGAACGCGCCCGCGTCCCAGTCAGTACCGACCCGAGTCTCGAGAGGAACAGAGACGAACAGAAACGGTAAGAAACCTGCAGTTAAGCAAACCGACTGTCATGAAAGTCCAGGCATGTTACGAAACTGTAATGTGTGAATTAACGGCACGAGACTTTAGTGACGTTTACACACTTTGTGTCTTTGAGGACAAGCTAGCAAGCTAACAGCTAACTAGAGTCATAAATATTGAATTATACTTCGCACATTTATAATTCATAATAATTACATATATTTTGCTTTATGTGAGGGATACTTAATCTGCTTGTTACTGAACTGCGCTTGTTTTTTATTTGTAATCGGCAAAATAAAGTGCTTTAAGTTACTCAGTCACGCAGCTGAATGAGTGCTGGTTTATATTTAGCCCCTCAACAGAAATATCAGTATAAATATAGATTTTTATTTAAAGGTTTATTTACATTGATATGTAATTATGAGGACCTGACACATTTAACAAGGGGTTGTACGATGATAAGACAAGCTTGATGATACCGTAAAACCTCTCTCGTTTATTTATTAAAATATCGTGCTTATTAAATGTCGTTGTGCAAATTAATTTGTTAACTAAAGAGCATGTAAGAACAGATGAGGCTGCTTTATTTAAATAATCGAAATTAGTCTTCAGTGCCTGTGATATTTCTCTGCTTTGTCACATTACATTATGAGGCTCGGTTGTGTGTCTGGTGTTAATCAGCTCTGAGTCCAGACACACATGACTAAAGCCTCTATTTGTGGGTGTGTGAGATAGTGCGAGAGGCCTGGTTTATCTTACCTACATTATCTAGCCCACATTTGAAATATTTTATGAAATAACACACTAAGATGCAGATCTGCATAGGGAAAAAGCACTGCCGATGCAGTTTTCTCTGTTGTGTGCTGTTAGATTGCTTTATTGTCTCAACAAACAGGTCATTAAGGTTATATTTTACACAAATAGACCACCTGTGTGAGAAGATACCATAAACATCTCATTCAGTGTTTTCTACATGCACCGTGAAGCTGCTGCTGACATGGGGACGCCAGGATCAGGACGGAAACGGGCCCCGATTAAAGACCGTTTCTCAGCAGAGGATGAGGCGCTGAGCAGCATCGCCAGAGAGGTAAGAGCTGTTCACCTGTAACACTTGTTTCTCACTCATGTCATCTTGTGGCTGGTGGTTTCCTGTAACCACAATAAAGGAAGCATTCACCTAGAAACTCACCCTGTTGTTGTTGTTACAAACCCAAACAACTTAATTTTGCATATATACAAAAAAACCATACAGTGATTTTGGACTGCTAGCAAATAAAAAGACAAACAAGTCATACTTCATGGGAAACAGACTGAAATTCAGTCACTATTTGCCCTTCGCTGTAGTTGCATGATGCATGCAAATGCATGTCCGGTTGCATGAAACAAGAAGCAGTTACTGAAGCCATGAATATGGGATATTACAAAGCAACATGACACAACCCAATTAATCTGCATGCAACATGCCTCAATTACAAAGTAGCAAACTTGTGCGTGTTTTTGCATACACCGTTAATGTAAAGTAAAAATGTTTTACATATATATGATGTCATATGCACATGCAGCGACGATACAGAGTTAAGTTTCACAAACCTTATGTAAACAAAACCCTTGACATCACTGAAACCCATGATAACTTTCAGTTCAGAATGTGAGTCACATGTTGATTCTCTAGCCGCTTTTAGTGGATTGAGTATATTTGTGTAGCAGAGTTTTTTCCCATCATTGTATACATTCTGAAAGGCTAGGATACTCCATCAAAGACTTTTGAGAGTGCTAAAGGTGCTGTAAGTAATTTGCTTTAAATACCACATGCAAATTGTCCTAACTGTGTTAAAAATATTGCAGTAATTTGTGTACCTGCATCTGTGACAGCCTTAGAAACGCAGGGTAGCGACCAACACCTTGTGATTAGAAACGCTCTCTATCTGTCAATGACTGTGCCTGTTTGGGTCGGCTGACAATGAATTTTCTCGGCATGTCTTTGAAAGGTAGTGTTTTGGAGAAAGGGCGTGTTGTTATGACATCTCAAAGAGGGATCTTAACTGATTTTAAGTGACTGTTCAAGATGAAAATATTAACCATGCAAAGCCTGACGTTGAAATTGTATATATAAAAAAAATACATCTTAAAAAAATCAAACAATTTGAAGAATAGTTTGCATATGTGTTTGATGTTGTTTATCTTATTTGATACAGCAGGCCCGTGTAATATGATATAATGAGGATGTGTATCTCATACTTGAAAAGGGAAAAAACATGTCAGATTTATTGTAAAAAAAAAAAAAAAAAAAAATTATATGCCCCAGATGTTGAAATGTCTGTAATGAGAATGAATAAGAATGAGAAATGCATATAAATATCAGTTGTCATTAATATATCTTCATAAAATATACCTGTAGCTCTGTTTTCATTGTGGGGGCAAAAGTTAATGTAACACAAATGTAATACAATGATGATTGGAGATGTTTAAATAACCACTTCACAAAAGGCTGATGTATCATATTTGATACGTTGAACATGATTTGGATTAAATGTGATGTATGGATAACTAGGTAAGGAAGTTGCTTTAGTCCAGAAAGTGTTTGTACATTTTAGCTGCTAAAAAGTATGAAACCAAAATGCGTTTAGAAGAATCATTCATAGTCATAGTCATAGTAATCATAGTCATTTAGAAAATCACCAAACATGATGGCTTTATTGGGTTAAAAGTAAATGTCTGCTATTTAACTAATCTCTTCATCTAAGTCTGGATCTGCATTTTATTTTTGGTCAGTCCCTCATAGCTCTGTTGTGATGTGTTCATATGTTGACGTTCAGGTTCTGCCAGTTGTAGCTGCAGCTGATGAAGTTTGACTCACAGCTTGTGCAGGGAGCAGCCAGTATGGACTTGTCTTAGATTTTTCAGCAGCATACATGTGTGAGCTCATCATTCCCGCAAAAAGAAAAAACTCAGCTATCAGTGTTTTACTTTGGGACTCTTTGAGTTGAAATTAACTCATATGACCCAAATTTATAATTACAGGGCCCCACGTGACCAAATGGGATGACCTCGTCGCTAAGCCAGATGCAAAATCATGAGAGAGAGAATTGGTGTCTGTATTCTTTCTCATCATTTGATCATGTTTATTATGCTTTTCTTGTTGCTGTGTTATAGCATTAACTACATCCCAGCGTTGTCACTGTGTTAATTACAGTACTGGCACTTAATATATCAAAACAAAAAAATCTAGATGAACTACCCACTAATCAATTGGTCAGCTTTTTTTTTTTGAAGTTCTATCTTTGTTTTGCAACTCCCTCGTCTTAAAGTAATAATATCTTTGCACATCAAGTTCTTCCACTTAAAAAAATGAGAGAGGCCTGTCATTTTCATCATAGATAAACCTCAACTATGAGAGACATCAACTGTGGGAGCAGTTATTAGAAAATAGAAGACATACACAAGACCACTGATAATCTCCACACAAGATCTCACCTCGTGGGATCAACATGATCACAAGAACTGTGAGCAACAATCCCAGAACCACTCGGGGGGACCTAGTGAATGACCTGCAGAGAGCTGGGACCAAAGTAACAAAGGCTACGATCAGTAACACACTGCTAACATCACTATTTTGATACAGACTTTATAATAGGGTTTGATATGAATAGTAGTAGTACTAGTAGGGGATAGAAAAACAAGGTTTTTGAAAGATTATATACCCATTTTCTTTCTCTAGTCAACTGTTAGTTCAGTCTCTACCATGACGGAAATGAAAGGCAGTCATTTCCTTCTGATACTGTCACTGAAAAAGCAAATTCATGCAGTAATATCTCCTTAACATGGACCATATAAGGATGTTTTAAAAGAGGAAACCATAAAAGCTAAAGCTACAGGGTGTGAGACTGCAGAAGTGAAACTACCGCCAGATTGAGGATGTTTGTTAAATATCTAAATATTTAAGGATGATTTATTCACACACTGAGAGAGGTTTGGCAGCTTCTCCTGTGCACTGCTGGAGTTTATGTACTTCTCAATCACACTTTTGTACTGTTTAGAGACGAATTACATACCGGTCCATTGCGTTAAGATGCAAGCTAGATCTACTGTATCTAGAAGTGCAGGATTCGCTCCACCCATGCAGTTCAAAGATAATGAATCACAGTCTACCTACAGCACACATAAAACTTTTCTTGTTTCATTGAACCTGCCTTTGGACCCACCCATTTTATGCCCGCTGCGGAGGAAACTCCCTAATGGTTAAAAGAAATCTCTGTTAACTGAAAGCATGCCGTTTGTCGTTTGTGTGTGCATGGTCAGGGTTACTGGGGTTGAATTTGAGCCGTGCAACCCACTGTTGAGGTCACTTATGTTACTGGCCAGTCTTGTCACTTTCAGAGGGCAGTTGTTTGGATGATCCATTAGCCACAAAGCAACTGAATAATATAGTCTTCTCATCTTGGACTATCTAGGGCAAGGTGTGATATTTCTTTAGCTATTACTGGCTTGCAATGCTCTCTGTTTAATATGAGGTTGAAAAAGGTCAACATACTGTAGTACTACTATGCCAGATGCAAAGTGCAATGCAAAAAAACTTGTACATTTTTTTTAGTGCGTTTGTGGTAGTTATTCAGTTAGTGGCACAGTGCACATAAACTGCCTCACATTGTTTAGTAGAGCTGGGAAAATGCTGGTTGACACATTCTACTAAAATGCAGCTTTGCTGAAGAATATTAATTATGTAAAGTGACTTGTAATGGCCTAACTTATCAGCCATAAGACAATAAGCTTAAATATAATCAGACAGTCAGTAATCCAAATGTTGATTCTGTATAAAGCCTCAATGTATTCTGTTCATTCAAGGAAGGATTTGTCAGACTGACTCAAACTGGCAACTTGTGATTCTTTTGGACTGTTTAATTGAATGTTTAAAACATTCAATGTTTGCATTGAAGGAACTGGCTCATAAGTTAATTGTTAATGAATCAGATTGCTGACTGCTCTTTAAATAATGAACCAGTGCAGATACAGATACTTTACATTTTATTGTGACCTGCAGTAAGACGGTTGCAAACATTTCCATATCGACTTTGATAAGCTTACTGTGTAGTCATGCTGTTCGCTTATGGAGCTTCTGTTCTGCCGAATACAGTAAGGCTGTCTCTGTAATAAATGAATAGCTATGTTGGAGGTTGTGAATTAAGTGTGTCTCCCCACTCTCAGATTTCCTGTTGCAGTCTCATGACGGAGGATCTGCTGGTCTATAGATAGAGCTGGAGACACTGGGCTCAGCTGAGGTGCTCTGGTGAGCGGGTCAAACTGTCAGACAGCTCAACAGGTGCTGAACATTAGAATCACACACAGAGCCCACCCTCTCTAAGCTCACCAAATGGGTAGAGATTTGCCGTAAGCTTTGTTTAAATGTTTGCTGTCAGACTGCATACCTTACGAAGTCACCGTCCGATCTGTCAATTCATATTTGTATTGAAGTGTAACATGATGAAATATTATGTAGGGTATTGAGAAATGTGAGCAGGTCATATTGCATGTGTGTCACATGAAATACTCCAGCATTTGTTTACCTGCAGTATAAGTCTGGCGCACTGTGTGTGATGATCTTAAATTAGACAGTGCTGCTGAATCATGTTTGTTGTTTTTTCACCTACTTTGAGATCAGCCGTACTTCCGGTAGACGTGAATTAGACCACCCCCATTGCTTCAGCCACAACCCCTCACTTACCAAACCCGCCCTCCAAAAACATCTCAGCCAACCTGATGTCAGAAAACCCAAACTCAAAAGATTTTTTAAAAAAAGCTGAAAAGTGTGGGCGGCTTTATTGCAGAGCCCAGTGCTGTCACAGAGACAGGTGTGGTTTCCCAGGACACCCTTTTCAGTGTTTTGTTAAAGGACTCTTGAATGCCTTCTTTCAAGCCGTTAAAGGAGAAGTTCACTTTCAAAAAAACTTTTGCTGATAATTTTCTTACCACCATGTCATCCAAGATGTCCATGTC
>JAUCMT010000024.1:15639731-15653409 GCA_032357475.1 Enteromius thamalakanensis | reverse complement strand
GGACATATTGGATGACATGGTGGTGAGTAAATTATCAGCAAAAGTTTTTTTGAAAGTGAACTTCTCCTTTAAATGTTTTCCTAAACAGTCTGGTAAATTTTAAGAAGGATGCCCTCCCAGCCATGGTTTCCATCTTTTTATATCATATCCACCCATGTATTATGAAGATGTTGCTTTGCCAACCATGGTTGCATGGAAAAAATGACTGTTCCGCTCTTTTTTTCTGTTTTTTTTTTTTCTTTCCAAGACTAATAAGTTGAGGATAAAAGAGGGCCAATGGGATTGATACATGACTCAGGTTTGAGTATGGGTCCCGTGCACCAGCTGCTCTTATAAATATCATAAGCATTTGTGCTATCCACAACTCTGACGTCTATTCTCTTTATAATTGCTGACTTTTGAACCATCAGCATAAAATGCCTATAACACTTCTATTTTATTTCAGTTCTGAATTTTAAATATATACACTACTGTTCAAAGGGTTGAGTGTTTTATTTAAAAGTTTAAAGGAATAGCATTTATTTGAAATGAAAATCTTTTGGAACATTATTTTTGTCTTTACTGGCACTTTTGATCAATTTAATGCATCCTATATTAATAAAAGTATTCATTGTTTATATATATATATATATATATATATATATTTATATACGTATATATATGTATATATATGTATACGTATATATATGTATATGTGTATATATATATATGTGTGTATATTATTATGTGTGTGTTTGTGTGTGTGTGTGTGTGCATGCATATGTAGATATATAAATGCATATGTATGTAGATATAGGAGCTAGTCAGTAATTAGGTGTTGACTAACTTTCCATTATGTGTACATTTTAAAAATGGCTCTTGTTTTAACAAAATAAGCTGCAGTGTTTGAGTGCGTGAAAAAGTTGGTTGTGTAAGGCGGTGAGTTATCGGAACGATTCATACAGAACATACGCAGAATAATGACCCCTTTTAAAAATTGCAGGTCCAAGATACCATTTAGCGTCCAGACTGAGTGCTTTCTGCTCCGATTGTTTGATGCAACAGCTATTAAGATAAATTCTCTTTCCTTTCCCATGCAGGCGGAGGCCAGACTTGCTGCGAAGAGAGCAGCTCGTGCTGAAGCTCGGGACATTCGGATGAGAGAATTAGAGCGACAACAGAAAGAGGTGAGTCCTACGGAGCAGATGGGGTGAGAAAAAGTCACCAATGAATAGTTCTGAAGTTCCTCAAGGTCTTCATACCCCTTTCTACTGCAAATCCAGAACCACTTGTTTGTTCTACATATTACAGTCTAATCTGTTCTACGTTGATCCACTGTTCCAAAACATTGAGAACTACCCGCATAGGCAGCATTGCAAGGCATTACATTTACATATACATTTAGTCATTTAGAAGACACTTTAATCCAAAGTGACTTACAAATGAGCAATCTTTCCGTACCGTATCTTTCCGAGTTGCATTTACTTTTAATGGAAAAAGAAAATCCCATAATGCTAAGCAGTATGATAATGCAAAACACTATTTAGTTTCCCATAGGATGAGCATTATTTGTATGACACATATGTGGCATTAAACCGTAAGGCAGCTAACTAGGTTTTAGAACATAGCATCTGGATTTCATTCAGGATATGCCATATCTTCTACAGACCATCACCTCCTTTGTTGCAGTAATGCAGAAGGATTGTTTTTTGTTTGGCCTTTTGCATAATGTGCTTGTCTGTTTCAAGCTTTTTTGTTGAGAAGATAAAGTTCGACTGCTTTTGCAAGTAGTTCCAGATTCACAACCCAGATTTAGCAAGCTGACTAACTAAGCTCATAAGTGCAAACAGACCTTTGACAATACAGCATGTTTTCAATGGTTGAAGCCACATGTGAATGATTCAGTTATCGATGTCAGCTGGTATTTTCTCTACTTGTGCATTTTCAGATGTTGTATTACAATGGTTTGAAGAATATTTTGCGTACTGACGTGCATATTTTCACTATGAGTAATTGCGTGTTAATGGGTTTGTTTGTTTTTTCTATGTAAGACGTTTACCAAAAAGTAACAAACATTGCACTGCCACATTGAATTGCAATAGAAGTCTTTGTTTTTCTTGTGGCTGTCTCTCCCTCACAGCTGTCTTACCATCAGCACTCCTCCTCTAGCAGAAAATGGGGGCAAATCCACCAATGGATGGTATGAGAAAGATTAGGCCAGTTTGGACATGCATGTAACTTTCGCCTTAAACTAATAAAGAGCTCTCAGATGGGAGTGTGCTAGCTGTATTCTCATACACTCAGTTGTTTGAATGAGGCGTTTAAGCATGTTTTGAATAATATTGTGGTCTTTTTGTTGTCTTTAAAAACACTATTCTGTTAGGATAGCACTGGATTCACTTTTTGGGAGTTTGATGCAAATGATTTGCTTTAGTGTTCGTGTGTTTGTATATATGACGATGGTAAACCCATAGAATTGGTCTCAGCATTTCATTTTGTTGGTCTAAAATGAGTATCTCTTGGTGTTTTTTTTCTTAATGGGCTGGGTAATATGTTTCTGATGTCTCTGCAATTCTGCTTTTGTTGCCCGTACTGAATGTTGTTAATATCACACTGATTCTAATGCATTTTTGCAGTTTGATATTTTATAGGAATTTTTTTTTTTTTTTTTTTTTTTTTTTTTTTTTTACATTGCACTACGTTATTAAGTGTTTATTGTATTTTATACTGTTTATTTTATATTTTTTTAGTGGTTTATGTAAGTGCAAATAAATTTTATTATAATACCTTAACAACATTTAAATAAATTGTAGTTAATGAATTGTTCATTCAGTTAACATTGTGTAAAATATGCATTAGTTTTCAGGTAGATATTTAGATAACAAATATCTAAATATTAAGGTGCATATAGAATTTTGTCCAAAAACTTTTTTGTTGTGGTTTTTATTGCCCAGTCCCTATTGTCATGTTGTTGCTTGTATGCTTGCCTTGAAATTTGAACAGGTTCTAATCTGGCTGAATATCAGCAAGTTAAGTTTGTTTAGAGTTTGTTTAGGACTGCTGGTGAAGACTAATACTAACACAACCTTAAACATTCAACTTCCTTTGTTCAGTTACTGTTGTCTTCATTCTGTTTATCTCAGGCTGATGCAGAAAAGGCCCGTCATGGTCATCATTCCAGTAGCCACAGTCGACGGGTCTGTAACCCCTGATGTTGCTGTCTGTGTCTTGTCCTTCTCCCTCTTTTTATTTTTTTTATTTTATCTTATTTCTTTTTTTCTCTTAATTTCTCATCAACAGGGATTAAATGATGATACGGCATCAGTCCGAAGTGTCGGAAGTTACAGGGTGTGTCCTACCGAACTTTATAAAAGAGCGTCCAGACTTAATTCAGTTGTGTAGAATAAAGCTTGCCTGCAAGCTAATTTGAAATAGGTGTTTGAGACATTTGAACATTATTTATGATAATTGTTTAATTTGAAATATTGGTACCCAATATGCAAATACATCTATGCCTCAGCAATTAATATATTTGTATTGATCCAGTAATCATAAACTGAAAAGTTTGAAAGTTTGTTTAGGAAGGTAGATGAGTGAAGTTTACATGCGATTGAAATTTAAAAAATGAATGTTTTCCTATTGGACTTCTGCTTTTAAAGTCAAGTGCATCATCTTTACGAGACTTGAGCAGTTCTCATCACTCCAGTCGGGCTAGTTCTTCCCGCAGAAGAGATTTGGTGGTATGTTTCACTGTGTGTGTGTGTATTTTGGCAGCACTGTTTTCTCTTGTGTGATTGTCATGACTCTAAATTAGACTGCTGTGTTATACTAACACCCGTTTGGGCTCTATTAGAAAGTTTGTTTGTGTTTGATTATTTATTAAATTCAGACCTGGAAAAGGCAATGACAGTTCAGCTAAGGAATAACATTCTGAGAGCCACATTTGATTTTCATGTAGGATACTTTAGGGTTGATGTGCATGAACATTACAGGCAGGCTTTGTGCTATTGATGACTAGCACTGTTGAGTGGTTTTCTATAAATGAAGCATAACCACATTGACTCAGTGACTGAGGACACTAACACAAAAAGGTCTTTGGTGTGATCTGACGTAACGCTCCCTTATTAGCGCACATGGCATGTCTGCAGCATGGATTTCTTCGTGATATACAGTATATCCAGCATAGATTGTGATGTTTGTGCTGTTTTCTCTGCAGTCTGGCATCTCCAGTAGTTCCTCTTTGAAGAGCTCCCACTCCACTGTATGTATATGTGACTGGACCATTTATTTTCTTTTTAAGTGTTCGAAGTTGTGCATTTAAGAAAATGATATTGTTTCAGTTTTAATAGAGAAGACAGCCAGCTCTGGGATCTTTGTTCTTTCCAGCATTGTACTATGAAAGCATAGCTTTATATATCTGTGACTACTGTAGGTTCTTGGGCTACACAATTAAGCCAAATAAAACTTGTGATGCGGCAGTGCAATAATCAAATCGCAATGGCTTTGACTGAATTAAATATATGAGCTGCATGTTTCAGAGTAAAGTGCTGGACTGTGTTCCTTCACACACTGGCAGCTCATATTCCAGAGTCTCAGAGCAACTCCGTTCACAGCAAATGCTGCTCTACACAAAATACAGGATCACTTACTATGTGCATTTGGGAGCAAAAAATATTCCAAAAACTTTTAACCAAAACCTTTAATGAGAAGCCTATAAACAGGCTCTGGCTAACAGAAGCTATAGGGATTCTCTGCAGCTTTCCATCAAAATAAAATGCAGCCTCTGGTTTAATGAATTAAAAAAGGGAAAACCATAAATATTGCAGTTTTACTTTTATCAAATCTTTTTGATAGGGAAAAATTTATATTTCTTAATTTGTATATTTTGCCTTTAGTAATAATACTAATAATTAAACAGCCCAACAAATAATAACATTTTCAATCACAACCTTTTATCCAGAAAATTGTGATTAGATTTTCCCCTTAAGTCATGCAGCCTTTCTGGTTTCAAAATTGGTGAAATTGGTACCATTAGTAAGAGAAAGCTTTACACGTTTGTGATCTTCTCTTGCAGAGCTCTGTATATAATGATCTTCACAAAAAACCTGTTGGCAGTAGCTCCAAAAAGGACCTTCTGGTCAGTACTGATCAATATCCTGAGTTATTCTTGATGCATCATCATCATAAACATGGTTTAAAGCATGTTATTTCAGATTGGTGACTATGATTCATATCAGATATCCGTGTTCCTTTCCCATTGCTTTACACCGTTAGACTGGATTGTATCATGACCAAAGAAACTACACCAGCTTAAAGAACTCTAAACCTCCTCCCTCTACTGTCTCTGCCTATACACCACGGGTTCGTCTCTTTCCTCTCTGCATGTTTAATATTCTCAAACAGCAAAGCTTTGAGGAAAAGTCCTCCTGGAAAGTTCTTCCTTGCTAATTCTGCTATATGATGTTTGAAGTTAGTTTTAGTCAAGCCTTTTGTTTTCGTATTGGTTGTTTCTTCAGTTTTAAAAGCCAGTCAGTAAGACACATCTGACAGCTGTTGCTTGTTGTTTGACCTTCACAGGCTCCATCCAGCAGCACTACAGCTTCTACAGGTCTGACACGCAGCTATAGTGTGGTCAGTCTGATTTTCAGCACATCTGTCATGTTATTGGATGTGATTAATCTCTTTTTTTTTTTTTTTTTTTTATAAGCCTCTTTGTCATCGGTTCATTTAAAAAATGTGAGATCTGTGTTCTCCTCAGGCCTCCATATGTGATGACGGTCTGTATGGTTCATATAGCTCCAGAGCTGTAAGTGATGCAATGGCATATATACTAAAACAGAAATCTTATCATATGCCCGGGGCAGTGTTAGCTCAGTGCTCAGTTTTATTGCCCCCGCAGCCCTCTGAATGCAGCTGGTATTCTTCTGGTGCCAGTTCCACCCGCAGCAGTCCTGTGGTGAGCATCGCGTGTGTCCAGAGCTGCAGCAGCTGCTCATGCATGTGTTCATTCTGAAACGCCAATGTGTGTGTTTATCTTCATTATATACAATTAGATAAATCACCTTTTGAAAATAGAAGTTTGCATTAATCTAACTCTACTTAAATTTGTAACTCTTGCATTGATTGTTATGAACATTGAGACCTCAAATTGTCAGCATGTTAAGGGACGTATGCAAAAATGACTAATGACTTGTGGTTGGTTAGATGTTTTGAGTGCTTTTATGCTGGTCAAGGCTGTGATTTAATTCATCAGAAATACAGTAAATGTGAACTATTATTACAACTTTTTGCAGTTTTTTGGTTGTGCTGTTGAGAACCTTGGCTAGTTGTCATACGTCATCAACATCTGAGCCAACATTTAAAGCCAGAATGGGTTAAAATGAATAATTTTTAATTCATTGCATTTACTGAAAGTATGGAAAATTGGATGCATTGTTGATGTTTTGATATGTTGGCCTCTGAAAGTGGGGCAGGAATTCCACCAATGTGTTTTGCATGTGGTGCATTTGTCATCTTAAGTATCAATGCCAATGTTCAATGACTTGTCACTAATACTAATGGAGTGCTATTAAAATAGTGACTTCACTGGATGCATGTTTTGCTGAACAGATGTGACAGATGGTTTTAGGTTTTCTTCCCGGTGCAAATTTGAATTTCTTCTTTTGAATCAACCTCTTGTAAACCTTTCAGTCATCCTCTGATGACGATTCTGGCAGCACTGTGTCCCGAGGTCGACGTGGGAGAAGGGATAGTGTGGTGAGCCAGAATAGAAACTCTGAGCGCATATCCAGTGTTCAGAAAAATCAACTGCATATTCTGTTGTCATTAAAACAGTAATGTAAAACTTTTCCACTTCGACTTTCTCATGTCTGCGCTTTCTCTGTCTGTGTGTAGTTGTCTGATTTCTCTGATATCTCTGAGACAGCTGCTGATTATTTCAGCCGCTCTAATCGCAGAGGCAGTATTGTCTCTGATCTTGATGATCTGAGCATCCCAGACCTGGACAGTGTAAGTCAAGACATGCATGAAGTATTAACCCATGTGACCCGTTGACTGGATGGTAACTTAAAGGGATAGTTCAGTTATTAAAGTTGGTTTAAACTGCATGGCTTGATACTGTGTAAAAAAAAATGCATTGAAATGAATCTACTGGACTTACTCTGTTGGACTACTGGTTTTATTTAATGACTGCTTTTAGGAAGGTATATATATATTATTATTCCTGTATAAATGCATCTAACTGTTGTGTGTTGGTTAACGTTTGGTTTTAAAACAAAGTTTTGGTGAAGTCAGGCTGGAACACTGACTTTGATGGTTTCTGGTTAAAATTGTATGAGTTACGTGGCATGATGTGTGCTTAAAACAGGCTACAAGAAGTAGCATCATTACTAACCTTTTTCTTTCTTACTGAAGGCAAAACCCAGGCCATTTAAATAGCAACAAGTGTACTTTTATAAATGTGACCAATAAAGACTAATGGTGTTTTCGTTTCTTTCTTTTTTTTTTTAGCTCGATGAGAAATGTGACAAGCAGTTTACAGACACCTACAGCCGGGTAAGAGGAAAGCGATCATTTCCCACTTCCTTTTGTGAGATATTTGACACATAATTAAGACACTAGTTTATGTTTCTAGTTTAAAATTTTTACCTTTTATGGGCATTTTCACCCTTTTGTAAGGCCAATTTTCTGACCTGTTTAAAGGTATGCATTATATTTTGTGCCAAATTCTTAAATTGAATCAATAAAGACACTGTAGGGCTGTTATCAATCAAATGAAATCAGTATCAACAAAGTTAGTTTGCAATGCAGAGGTGGCACAGAATCTGTATCTGAAGTGGCATTTACATGCATTTGCATAGACTATTTAATGCATGACATAAATGCCATCAACCTGCAGTTACAGATGCAAAAAATAACTAAATTGTTTTTGGGTAAAAATGGCAATATACTTTTAAAGTACGTCACTGCATGAGTGAGCCTTTGAGTCATTTAGTCAGCTGATTTGTTCAAACTGCTGATTGGTTCAGTAACAGAACACTGCCCTGTGTTGTTCAGAGAAGCCAAACAAGTCTGCTGTGGCTTTTTTAGAAGGTATTTGAAGAAAAATAACAATATTATCGATATTATCATAGATTATGTAAGGGATTAATGTACAGCTAGCAGGTTGTAATCGCAGAATAAAGCCTGACAGGCTTATCGGCAAAAATCTTACCACAAAAGTAAATAATAAAACAATAAATAAATAATAATTGGGAGTAAGTCGAGTCGTCTTCTATCCACTGCTGAAATACGCTGCTTTTGCTTTTCCGTGCATGTTGAAATGAATGCATTTTAAGGCCAAAAGCATGGCACCAAACTATCAAAGAAAGCAGAGTGATATAATTAATAACGGTCAAGAAGATGAGCCTCTGTTATGAGTTTTACCGGTTGTTGTCTGAGAATAACAAACCTTGTGGCCACTGACCAATCAGAATCGAGTATTCCACGAAGCCGTGTAATAAATATATATATTGCTTACAAATTTTACCAACAGGTGTTGCGGTTGTTGAATGATGTTTGATTCATTGTTGATGGGTGTTTTGTGCTTGTTTCCTCCAGCCATCCTCTCGATGTACCACCCCAGCACTTTCAGCAGCTGCCCTGGCATCTCTGGGAGGCAGCAGTTCTAGAAGGGGCAGCGGAGATGCTGGAAGCATCATTATAGATGCAGAGGCTTCTGTCAGCGAGCTGAGGGTAATTCTGTTGTTTATTTGCATTGCACAAACTGTAAAACAAACTGCTGAGGTATTTCTTGAAACAAGATGAATCTCTCTGTCTTTGAACATATTTTGGCTGAGCATAGAACATCATGCTTTCCTATCCAATGCATCCGATCTCAGAGAATCCACTTGTGTTCATTTCAGTTTTATTTCTGTAAATGCTTTCGTTTCTTTTCTTTTTATGTTTGAATGCCTTCGGGAAGCTCTCTCCTTTTTGTGTTCGTATGAATGTACAATCAAAGGTCACCGCTCCGACCTTCAGTGAATGCCAAACCTTTCCCATGATTCATTCCTCCATTTCAACAGGACATCTATGATCTAAAGGACCAGATTCAGGATGTAGAGGGCCGATACATGCAGGGTCTTAAAGAGTTGAAGGTAGAGGGTCCTGAGCTTAACGCATGCCTTCCCTCATTCTCCACTAACACACCAGGCTCTAAGCACTCCTGTTCTGAAAGCATGAGCCTTGCATGTGTCTTTCACTTACTACATTAGCTCTTTACAATCATGCTTAGCCCACAGTCGTGTTGCTCTTAAGGGCCAAAGTCACATGGAAGTCGTCTGCCTCACTCCTAAATGCTGTTAATATAGAAGATGGACGAGGATGCTGGGACACATTTAATCAGCTGTTTTCAGTGTTTGTCCACTTCACATTTGTAGACCTTGCGTTGAATATCCTGAGAGTATAAGTGAGAGACCGTGAAAGGAACTGTAAATGAACAGGCAAGGGTTAACATAGATATGGAAGTAGCTTCTTGTATTGTGATTATGTCATGTATTACTCAAGACAAAATTAAATGCTAACATGTTTAGGGACTTTATTTTATCTAGTAAGAATTTCTTAGATAGTAAAAAGGTGGCATTACGTATACTACTGTTCAGAAGTTTGGGACTGGTAATATTTCTGAAGATTTATGCAACACTAAAGACTGGATTAATGGCTGCTGCACACACTTCGCCATCACAAGAATAAATAACATTTTAAAACCAATTCATGAAATAATATTACTGGGTTTTTTTTTTCTTTCTTTTTTTTTTATAACTAATGCAACCTTGGTGAGCATGATAGCATAAAACCTTTGAACAGTACTTTACTTGGATGGGATAAGTGATTGGAGGAAGAGCGTCGATAAGGAAAAGTAATTTCAGAGGGCGGAGTAAGTTATTATCTTTTTAGGACAAGTTGCATAGAAATGTGGACTGTAAGACCAGGAACATGCATTTAGTAAGTAAATGGGACCATTTTGATTTATGTTGACTTTAAAAATATATATATATAAATTCTGACTTGGTAATATTTAGTTGCATTACACTTTCATTTCTCAGTTTTCACCTGTAAATCACATTTTTATATAATGTTGATTGCAATGGTCAGTGTGTGCTTTAGTTGCCTGTTATTACATTTTGAAGTGGTTTGTAGCATGTAAAGCTACTCCAGTACTTTTGTGTAAAGGATTGATCTTCCTTTTGATCAGGAATCTCTGTCGGAAGTGGAGGAGAAGTACAAGAAAGCCATGGTTTCCAACGCCCAGCTGGACAACGAAAAGGGAAACCTCATCTACCAAGTGGACACACTCAAAGACGTCATCGAGGAGATGGAAGAGCAAATGTCAGAGCTGCGCAGGGAAACAGACGAGAAATCAAAGGTGAAACTGTTTTGGCTGATTTGACAATGATGCGTCAGATGATTAAAAAACAATGTATGGTCTTCCTGTCACAAAATGTAAATGCTGTGTATTATCAAAGGTTTATTTCTGATATATTTATTAGATATGGGAACCCTGCACACAAGCATTGTCAGATTATGATGTTAATATGTTTTTCTTTTGATTGACAGGAGTTAGAGCGGCAGAAGCACACATGTTCAGTCCTACACCACAAACTCGAGGAAATGAAGGAGGGTATTCGTCAAAGAGATGAACTTATCGAGGTAGAGCCCAGAACAGACATGGTTTATCGGCCACAGATTCATTTGAAGACATTCAAAATGTTTGGAGTAGGTTAATGTTTTAAAAGCTTATGCAGAATGATCACATTATAGATGATTTCTTCAAATAGGAAGGTTCAGAGTCTTTGTTATTCACTTTCCTCCATTGAGATCCTATTGATTTCTTCCTTTCGTATGTTCTGTCTCATCGCTTCTTTGTTGTGTCTATTTTGAATCTGTCCTTTTCTACATTATTAAACACATCCCCAGGAGAACCAGAAAATTCAGCAAAAACTAGATAACCTCACAAGAGAGGCATTTGACCTGCAGGAAACTGTTAACTGGAAGGACAAAAAGATTGCGGTAGGACGGTTTAGGAGATGCTGCTTGGATTGATGACAGAAAGACTGATCAAATGAATGGTTTATTTAACTCTTAGTCATTTATTAACATTTTTTTGCCAGGCAGCCTTATACATATAAAGAAATTTATATGTATATAGTATCATAATGTTTTTTTACAAAGGATTGATGTGTGGCTAATATAATGTGCATGTAAAAATGTAGACATTTTAAGGATTTCTGCACAAATGTTTGAAAAAAGTGCTGCCCTCTGCTGGTATCCCATAAGCCTCAGCTGTGTACACTAGAAGTGCTGGGTGCCACAGAATAGTGTTGAAACTACATGGTGCATGAAAAATGATTGCATCCAGGAGATTGATTACTTTTCATATACTCACACCTGCATGAAAATCTAGCGCCTTTCACACCGCTTTAGTTCCAGAACTGAAGTACTGGGACGATTTTGTGCAAACTATTTCTCAGTACCGTTTAAAAGGTTGTATTTGTACTGACAGTGGGTACTAAGAAGTGATTTAAACCGTAAAACACAAAAAAATGCAGTAGATGAAGTCTTCAGTTACATGCCGTTTATAAAGGAAATATTCACACAGCTTTTTAAGCCATGGCGGATGAGAGCGTTTTCGTTTAGCCAGTCAGCTTACACTTACATCAACCATAGTTCCTGCAACTATTTTAGACCCTACTCTAATTTAGTTTCTCCAAACTGAGTTTGTGGAAATAAAATCATTCCCAGTGTGAACACGGCACAATTCAGTTACTATGTAATAGTTCCTGTGGTGCGAAAGGCTCTTCTGTGAATTGCTCAAGATTGACAGAAAAGTGCTATACAGCTTAATAACAGCATTTGTTCACTTCCTGCACTGTTCATCTGTCAGCATGGTCTATTTTAATCCAGCCATCTGTGACTAAAGCTAGGGCTGGACAATTAAAAAAAATACATATATTTTGTGATACATGTTGGTAAATATTGCTGTTTATTATATATTGTCAGCTGAAAAAAAGTTTTGTATGCAACATAAAAAAGCATATACAGCATCTCTCTCTCTCTCTCTCTTTATAATAGAGAGAGAGAGAGAAAGAGACCTCCTATTCACACCCCCTTAAATTTTTCACTCTTTGTTATATTGCAGCCATTTGCTAAAATAATTTCAGTTCATTTTTTCCCCGTCATTAATGTACACACAGCACCCCATATTGACAGAAAAACACAGAATTGCTGACATTTTTGCAGATTTACAGCACGTGTGTACATGACAGGGAAAAAAAAGAACTTAAATTATTTTAGCGAATGGCTGTAATATAACAAAGAGTAAAGAATTTTAGGGGGTCTGAATAACCTTCCGTACCTACTATATAGATAGATATAGATATATAGATAGATAGATAGATATACTGTGTATATTTTAAAAGCCATATTGCCCAGCCCTAACTGAAGTCTGAAGGCTGTTCATTGTGTTTTCTGCTGTCTCTACCTTTCTCTTCACTCCTCTCTCTTTTCCTGCCCTTCGTGTGGCCAGGCGTTAGAGAGACAGAAAGAGTACTTTGATTGCATTAGGAGTGAGAGAGATGAGCTCAGGGATGAGCTGGCTGACCTCAAGGAGAAAAGCCGAATGGGAGAGGTATGTCCTTTAAGTGCTCCTGCACGGGATGAAAGCTTGAGATCAGCACTGTATATCAACAATAAACAGATTGTTTCAATGGAAAGTTTTTGGCTCGCTGCCTCCGTCTGTTTTCTCTGAATTGCACTGGCCGTGTAAAGAATGCCAACTTTGAGTGTTTTAATTCATTTGAGCTATTCTATAAGAGCTGATTTATTGTTGACTTCATTCGTCTATTATTTACCATCTTGCATCTTTTTTCCTCGTTGAGTACGTCACAGCACATTATGGGATGGCCGCCTCTATAAAGGAGGCATACAGTTCTGTTTTCTTGGAAGGAAACTTAACTGTTATTGTTGTGATTTTTTGTTTGTTTGTTGTCTTCTATAAGATTGTTTTTCTCAAACTTGTTGTGTCCAGAAGAGATGTGGACAGTGTCCAATAATAAAACAACTTTATATTTTAATATATTGTGACTTCCCTGCTCTGGCAGAAACACGGGCTGGTCATCATACCCGAGGATACGCCCAACGGAGACGTCAGCCACGAGTCACCTACCTCAGGCATCACTGTGGTCACACAAGAAGCAGCGCAGATGCTGGAGTCAGCAGGAGACGGACCTTTGGGTGAGTCTTCACATACACTGCCAAGATAATATATTATTATTATTATTATTATTATTATTATTATATAGTATTAAAGTGCCCCTGTTGTTGATTTTTGAAAATGAGCTTTCATGCAGTGAGTAACACAGCTCTAAGTGAATGAAAACCTCCTGCAATGTTTTAAACGTGGAAGAACACCATGTATAAAGTTATTGTCTCTCAAAGGAAAGAGTCGACTCTAAATCATTGAAGTAAAAATAAATATGCATATTATAAGACAATGAAACAGATTTTTGACCTTTCACCTGTTGTTGGGGATTCCCAAAACTTTCATAACCCATAATAGAGGCACTTTAAATAATAAATAACACTTGTTCTCTGCTCGTACTGCAGATGTAAGACTACGAAAGCTTGCGGAAGAAAAAGATGAACTTTTGTCCCAGGTATG
>JAUCMT010000024.1:15606317-15616863 GCA_032357475.1 Enteromius thamalakanensis | reverse complement strand
TGTTGTGTTTAGACATTGGGGAACATGGAGGAAACGTTTGTGAAATGTGTTTTAGCATTTGAGAAAAACTGTAAAATATAAACATGCTGTATATATTGTTTGCTGTATATATTTGAACAGTAACATCTATAAGGTAATGAAATGTTTTCAGTAGCCTATATATTGCTTGCCAAAAACATTATTGACGCTTATAAACGACTTTCTTTTAAGGAAATAAAAATCTCACAATTCATACGTTTCTTCTCAAAAATGCTGATTTACAACTCACATCTCCCATAGGGGCTAGCCAAACCGTCACCCCTTAGCATGCATAATGCAGCAACACTTTGCTCAGTCAAGATCGACCCTCCTTCTAACATTCCTTACCCCTAACTTGCAACAGCAAGTAGCATTGACTGTGACTCAACAAATGATTATTAGATAATAAAAGGGGCTACGCCTTTTATACGTCCTTTTCATATATCAGCACTGTGCTTGTCAAGACATTAATAGGGTTTTAAAGATCTGTGATCAGCATAACAGGTAAAAACACATGCGGATTAGCTGCAAAGTGAAATCTGTGAGTTTTGCACTTGGAATGTTTTCAGCAACGAGTTCATGTATCTTCACCCTTAACGCTGCTTGCAATATGTGCTTTAGGCGGTGTCTGTCGACACAATGCAGCATTGTTCAGGCATGCACTTGAGAAATGACATCATATCCTGTAGCCTTTCCATAGCCAAGTTTTACTTGGAAGGCAAACAAATACATATGCAATAGCATTATAGAAGGCAACCTTTTACAAAGAATCAATAGTGTTTATTGACTGAGAAATGTGAACTTGACGCGTTTGTGTAAACAATATAAATCAAAATAGCCTGATTAAAATTTAAATGAACCATTTTGGTTTGAGGAGTTGTCAGCTATATATATTAGCACATAGGCTAAGTGCAATAAAAACAATTCAATTTTAATGCATGTGCTACGTTTTTTAACCTTTCAAATAAATTTCGACAGTTATACAACGCACACTTAAAATAGGGGTGAATATGACAATGAGGTTTGAAAAATGTTGTGAAGTGGTTCCTCTTCAGAAACTAATCACACAAAGATTAATCACTTCCAGATAAACCACACAGAAGACCTTCTGCTGTAGAAGTGATGTGATTTCATCTCTGTTGTCCATCGTGACGCTGGCTTATACATAAAGGTCACACCCTTATTCTGAAACTCTGCAAACAAGATGTTAACAATAGCGCTGTGTATGTGTTATTTTAGAGCATTTTGCTTACAGCTAAAAAGTAATGCATTTTCAGCACATGTCTGGTCACATTTTTGAGCCAACTGGATTTTAAATGCAATTTCCAAAAACATTTGTTGTATGTTTTAATACATTGCACAATAGTAGTATGTTTAAAAATGTGGCCAGTCCAATCGAGTCATGTCTTCCACAGATCACTTCCTTTAAACTGAATATTCTGTCATCATCTACCCCTCCCACTAGTAGCTGTAAAAGAAACTTCTTCGTGTATAACATGAAGGGGATTTTTACAGTGCATTTCAAGGAACATGCTTACTGATCAGTTATTTAAAGTACAAGCAGACATGTCGGTAACACTTTATAATAACTACATGCTATGAATCATTAGTTAAGCATTAGTTAATAGTCAGTTCATCCTTTATGAAGCATTGATCCAACATTAATAGTCATTAGTAAGCAGTTTATAATAACAGCTATAAATGGCTTGTTGTTGATTTATAAGAATATCTAAATGTACAAAAAAAATTTAAATGGTGAGTTATCTTACTAACAGAAAAAATAAACAAACAACACAGAGAGATACAAAATTATTAATTTCACGATCCAAAAAAAAATTCTATTAAACAGAAGGTTTGTTTTTTATTTATCAAGTGTAGAGTTGTACGATTACATTTTTTACATCTTGAAAAAATAATTCTGTATCCCTTTGTGTTGTGTTTGTTTAACTTTTCTGTTTGAAAGATAAATGAGTCTTTACATCTGCTTTATAAATGCTTTACAAGCTAAAAATATTCCTCACTTTAGATGAGCTCACAAAAACAGATGTCTGGCAACTACTAAATGCTTTATAACTACCTGACTTAATCATGAATTACAGCAGGAACATGAGTTAATAAAGCATTAATTAACACACTGAACAACTATTATCATGTGTCTAAATAATAAGACTTATTAATGTAAATTTAAATAATTTATTTATCACTTACTAAGACTTTCTAAATAATCTTATTAAACACTGACAACTCCTAAATAACTGGTTTGTAAATAACATAGTAATTAAAAAAATGATAAACTGATCATTAATAAAGTATGAAAATACAATTATTAAACATTATATATATGATCAAGAACAACATTTATAGATGCACTGTAAAATGTTCACTAATGTTGGCACAATGGTTTATAAAGGATTAAATAAATGCTTACTAATGCTTAACTAATCATAGTGTGTGGTTATTGTAAAGACATGTCAATGTTATGTGTGAACCTACAGTATATTACATGCACAGCGATAAAAATATTATATATATAGCACTGTAATGTTATTACCCATCAGATATTTTAGTTTTTCTTCTTTAATGAAGTTTTGTTCTTGCCTATAAGAAGTTTAGGCTCATTTGACCCATGCACTTTGACTTCACACACTAGGATAAAATGTTGTCATACACAAAGTAAAATCAATCACTGGTCATTCAGATACTATTCTTGACATATGTTCATAATTGTATTGCTTTATCCAAATACATTCTTGTTCATTAGCCTATAATTTGTGCAATAATTCTTCAGTGTTTAACTGTTGCATTGTTTGCTGTTGAATTTGTTGAGGGATTAAATTATAAGCATTAATGAATTACTGATGAATTATATGTTTTGGTTTTTTTTTTTACACTGTCTGAATTTGTTGTGGTTGGAAGCTTTCCTGTGACCTCTGACTGACTGTATGTTCAACCAACACATATTCTCAAATTTGTGTGCATTTGAGCTCCAGATCAAGTCTTTGTTATCAGGATCGTGTGTTAAAGATTGACTAGGATTGAGAATTATTAACTTTGCATATACCCTAATACTCATATAGAAATCAATAGACCTATGTTATGGAATCAATCCTGTCATGAAATATTTAGAAACTCACGTACTGTTAGCGAATTGTCGTTTGAAAAGATGGACAGTGCTTGTTTTGAGAAGGACTGTATCGTTCTTTTTGTTCTGCCCGCGAATACAAACAGGTTTTGCCTGTGTGTGTGCGTGCATGCGTCTGTGTGTGTGTGTGTTGGCTGAGATGTGTTTTCCTCTTCTTCCACTGGAGAGAAAGTTTTAGTGTCTGTCGTTCGTCATGACAGTGTTGCACCGATGAAGGGGTTTTACACAGGGAATTAAGGGAACACTGCACTTTAGATAGGTAAGTCGTCTTTAAATCCATGTGAGAACAGTTTACCACGTCATTGTATTTTAATAATTGTACTTTTTTGTTGTCTGGCAGTAGCCTATGTTTTGTAAACTTGGAGAGCTTCACGATTCGCGAATACAAAATCTTACGGCGTCTCGTGAGAAAGAAAACATGTTTGTGATAACGTTTTCGCAACCCGGTTGATATAAATACAACAGAAAAATCTGACAAGTTCAGCTTATAAATGGTGGTCTCTCTGTTGTTGCGACACACCCAGAAGTTGTTGAAGCAGATGTGAGACCTTTAGTCGATCCAGTCAGATTCGTTTTGAATGACTTGCTGATAAAGAACAGGATTCGTGCTTTTCTTCTGCAATAGTATCCATATTGTTTCTTATCTGTCTTAGTGTCGTATTTAAATACTTAAGAAACACCGGTTTCTTACACAATTCTTACACAAAAAACGTTACACAATTATTGGGCTACAAAAATCTCTACCAGAAATGCATAATGAGCTGAAATGACAATGACGAATAAAAAATAGGCCTACATTAATATATATGTGTGTGTTATTACAGTATTTTAACAGTTATTTCTAAATATATAATAACAAAGCTATATGTACATGAAATCAAAGTGTAGGCCTATTATGATACTTGTCCTTTTATTTATTTAGTTTTAGGCTATAAATGTAACATTCTGTTTATGGCTTATTGCAATATTTAGCATACAGATTGAGTAAGTAACGTCTCTTCTTGCTGATTTGCTTGTCACTGGATGAATAAATAACGTTTAATTACTCAAAAAATGTTTGTCATTGAAACATTTGTTAAAAAAAGTTTTTAAAGACACTTAAAAGGGCAGTGTTTTTTTATTAAAACCAATTTTATATTTATCCAGCATAATTTTGTTAGTTTGTTTATATAACATATGTGCACTTACAATAATCAAGCCACCTATTTGATTCTCATATGTTGCCCTCATGTGGAATTAATGTGCATTACTATTTTTTTCTGGTGTTAATTATCCTCTTAACTCTGTCTGCATTGATGCAGGTGTAAATATGGCTCATCGTTCGCAGTGCTCCTCTGCCGGGGACAATCCCCTGGACCCCAACTACTTGCCCCCTCATTACCGTGAGGAATACCGATTGGCAATTGATGCCCTGGTTATAGCAGACTTGGAGGGCTACTATGGGTTTCTTCAGGAAGCAGATGTGGTTGATTTCTTATCCCATTCAGAGATTGATTATATTAAAAATATGGTGAAGGCTCCGCATTACATCGCCCAACCAGAGAGGAGATACATGGTTGAAGATGTAGATGGCTCTTCTGACACTTACTGGCCGGTACATTCAGACCACGATGCTCCAAGCCTGGAACTAGGCTGGCCACAGCAATACAGATTTGTTGGACCCACTGAGGTCACTACATTGGTGAACCCGTCTGACCCCGAAATGCCCAGTATCAAGGAGCAAATCCGCAGAATGATCAAGAATGCGCAACAAGTGAGTTTTGCATGCTGTTCAAGTCCAGAAATAAGATAGTATTAGTGCATGACAAAAGTAAATACAGACTGTCTTCCCTTATTGCTCAGTGATTTTATATGCTTTGATACTGTTTACAATTAAGCAGTAGTGCAGCAAACTGGTCACACTAGTTTGACAGCTGGTCTTTCCTTCTAAACTTGACATAATGACAGCTATTATGTACTTATTATGGTTGTAGTGTGTGGTTTTAAAATGGTTTAATTGGCAAACACATCTGAATTAACTTCTTTTTAAATTTAGACATTATAACTTCCAATTTATTCAACTGCAAACAATACAAGTGTATTATTTCAGTTTGCCTAAAGGTGCTAAATGCAAAATGCTGATCTTATGCCAAATGCACACAAGATCTGTAATGTAATATCAGAATCGTTAATGTGATCAATGAGAGCATGAGTTGGCATGCACAGTGTGCCTCTGTATTGTAAAAGTATCATGCATATTCTGCAGGCTTGCTTTTTTCAAAAATGTTCTTTTGCTAGACTGGGTTTACAGTTGAGGCAGTTTGACTCTTTCATGAACTTTTGCCAAGTCTAAAATAGACTGGGCCATCATTGTTGACAATGTGGTAAACCTAAGTAAACATTAAGTAGACAGTCTTTCAATTCCAGCCCTCCACCTCTCTTCATCTGATATTGACCTCTTTGTACTCTACTGTATGTATGGTTATCCTCAAATGTTGACACTTCACAAGCCAAAAAAACTTGAAAGAAAACAAAAACTGAAACTTGATCTGAAATCATGTTATTCAATGCATACTGTTTTTCTATGAGTAATATTTTTTATTATTTCTTGTTCTAGGTTATTGCTGTGGTGATGGATATGTTTACAGATGTTGATATCTTTGCTGATATCCTTGGTGCAGCGACACGTGGCGTTGCTGTTTATATTCTTCTTGATGAACTGAATGCTCATCATTTTGTTGCGATGGTGAACAACTGTAGGGTAAATCTGGATGAGATAAAAGTAGGTACTTTTTATAGGTCTCTATCTCTACTTTTTTCATTTGTGTTATTTACTGTATATTTAAGTTGAGTAGTCCTTAAGAGAGGTTTTATATACTTTTTACTTGCAGTTAATGCGGGTAAGAACTGTGTCTGGTAGTACCTATAACTGCAGAACAGGACAGACCTTCAAAGGCCAGATGATGGAGCGCTTTATTCTGGTAGACTGCAGAGCTGTTTTAAGTGGCAACTATAGGTCGGTATATTTGATCGTTTGACAGTTAATTGCAAACCATAAAAATAACTTGTATGTGTTTTTGGTTTCATTTAATATGTGTTGATTAATTTTTCTTTCTTTGTGTTGCAGCTTCATGTGGTCTTTTGAGAAGATACATCGCTGTCTTGCTCATCTATTTCTGGGACAGCTTGTAACCACATTTGATGAAGAGTTTCGGATTCTCTATGCCCATTCAGAGCCACTGGTTGTTGAAAATGTTTTGGCAAATATGCCACACTATGGGGGTGAACCTGAAACCTACTACAACACAGAAAAGACCCACATGTTTAACAGACAACATCCAACTCTGGGCATGGAATGGGCTGGACGTACTACAGAAGATCATATGAAATTGGGTTACAAAATGTTACCCTTTAGAAGTGAATCCATCCAGAGTGCAACAGAAGTAAATCCCTCTGTTCAGAGGCCCATGAACCTTCATGCTGCCCAGCAATATAGAGGGGACCATCAGTTTATAGAGCATGGAAGGCAAATGAGAGCACCAAACGAAACGGTTGGCATCAAAAGACATAGCTATGACATTATCCCTGATTACGAATATATGCCCCCTCAAAATCAGCCAGCTATGAGAGGAAACCAGTACATGGAGGGAGCAATGCCACAGGGTGGCCACTTTGCAAGGGAGCCACATATTTACCAGGGAACTGGATTACAATCTGGTTATGACATATATGGAAGGTTTAGAGGCCAAAGCCAACACATCAATCAGTTTTCAGGGCCTGTCTACCCTCATGAGGGGGATGAGGCTGAACCACCTGGAACTTATGACCATATTAAAAGATACCTGCAGTCTCAACCTTCTATGGAGGAAGGGCATGGTCCAAGAAATGCATTACCACCAGTGCAGTCCAATCTCAAGAGACATAGCATGGGACAGTCTTATACATGTCAGACCTCCCCAACGCAACCAAACCCTCCAGAACAGAAACGTTTCCTCAATGTAAACCGCAAACAACAGGATGTGAGTCAAAAGCAAGGACTGCGGGACTGGAGGATCAGCTCATACCTTAGTGCATATGATGACGCAGGAGAGCTGGATTTAGCTGAACTTGAAGGATCCACTGCATGTGATGACATTCCCTGTTTTACACAGGATGCATCTTGTGTCCCTGTACATGCTGAAATTAGACCAGGAAATAGAGAGTTGAACAGGATACCTTCTCAGAGGGAAAATCCCACATTTGTCGAAATTCAAAATGATCCTGCTGTGCCTGACAGTTTAGCTAATCCTCCATGTGATTTATCACAAATAAATATCAAAACAACACCAGCATCAACTTCAGAGTCTTCTTGCACCACTGAGGGTGACAAAGCGGAGGAGACCCAGAATAGAGAACCTAAAGAGACTAACCGGATAAGTGAAGAGTTCCTCAAGAGGAAACCCAGCCGACCAGTCCAAAGGAGTTCCAGATTGAGACACTCGCTGATATTCAGTTCAAATCTGGAGTTGCATACATCAGAAGAGATGAAAGATACTGCTGGAGAAAAAGATGGGGATGAAGCTTCAAAACCTTCAGGTCGTTTGTCACAAATCTTCGATAAAAGGAGGACTAGTTCTCCATTTCAACCATTTCAGTGGAGCAATTTTGCAAAGTCAGCCACATTTGATAATTCCACCTCAGAATCTGCACAACCTGAGGATGAACTGAACAAAACTGGGGAAAATTCAAATGTAGATAAGGTTGAAAACAGCCAAAACCTTCGAAAGAATTCATTAAAGGGTGATCTGCAAGAAAAAGATCTGCCTCAAACTGTTCCTGAAAAAAATAGGCAAAGGGATGAATGTCCATCAAATTTATTGCAAAAGCCATCATCTTTCGTAGATATGAATGACCCTGACTCTAGACTGAGGTATTTCAAAGAGTTAGCAGCCAAACGCAAACTTGCAACAGCAAAGTCTTCTCAAAGCAATCCAATAAAAGCCACCCAAAAGTTTAATCTACCAGAGAAACCTTTGGATATTGATGCAGATAAAAAAACAGGGCCTGTGTTCAAGACCCCAGAAACTCCACTGAAGTCAAAAAATACCCCTTTCACTGTAACAGAGGTCAAAGAACCCTATAAAGACACCACAGGTGGGGAATCGAGTAAAGAGATCCTTCACAGAGCCACTGATGCTGAAAAAATTAGATTTAAGAAAAAACTTGCAGAAGAGTCTGGCTCAGCTTCAAAATATTTTAAGGGAGATATTGATCAAGCTCTAAAACCTGTTGAAGAGGCAAAAATAATATCTTCAGCTAAAAAACAGACACCTCCCATTTTAAACATTTTTTCACAAAAGCCTCTCTGTGCCTTACAAAATCAAACAGATTCTGTTGTGTTAGATACTAACTCAACAGAATCTGGCTTCAACCAATATCATGTTCCCAAAGAAAAAGATCCCTCCCATGCCGTTCTAACTGAGGGCTGTGCTTCTGTTAAGTTACCACAGAAAAAGTGTTTTTCACCACCAAATGAAGGAGGATTATCTGCAGAAGACTTCCAAAATATTGCACACAGCTTAACCAATATTTCCAGCACATGTTCTGATTCTGTGCCTCTTTGTTCTAATTCACCAGCAAACCTGGCAATTGTAGATACTTGTGTACCTTCAAAAAATGACCAC
This sequence comes from Enteromius thamalakanensis, assembly GCA_032357475.1. Taxonomy (NCBI): domain Eukaryota; kingdom Metazoa; phylum Chordata; class Actinopteri; order Cypriniformes; family Cyprinidae; genus Enteromius; species Enteromius thamalakanensis. The sequence continues at coordinate 15,608,061 of JAUCMT010000024.1, read as the reverse complement.
AAAAATAAAGTTCCCTCCCCTGTTTTTCCTACAACTGGTTCCACTGAACACCCCACTGCAATAAAGGCTGACTCTTCTCAAAACCTTAGTGAAAATGTGGCAGATATTTTGAGAAACTTCACCAAAGGGGCTGAAATATCCAAAGCAGAAAATGTGCATTTCCAACACCACTCTGCAACAGAGATAAACTCTTCTCAACAGCATACTATAATGGAAGTTGACTCTTCCATACCACCCACTACCACAAAAAGTGAACTCTCACAAAAATCCACAACAACAGAGGCAGACCATTTTCCGCACACTCCTGCATCTAAAACGGACTGTTTTCAACAGCCTACTGCAGTGAGGAAAGACTTTTCCCTGCACCCCACCGATACAGAATGTGGAACTTTACAAAACTTCCCTATAAAAACAGAAGCTGATTGTTTTCAACAGCCAACTGCAGCAGAAGTCATCATCAGTGAATCATCATATCACTCCACTACAATTAAAGCAGCCTCTTCTCAGCAACCCACTGAGATAGGAGAAGACTCTTCTCAGCCTTCTACTAAAACTGGGAAAGACGTTTGCCAACAATCCAATCAAGCAGTAAGCAAAGATACTGAAAAACCCACTTCAGTGCAGACAGACCCTACTACAGCAACAAATAAATCATCCCAAAGGTACACTGCAGTATCTTCAGAGTCCAAAAGTCCGACTACAGTTGGAGCAGACACTTCAGAACACCTCACTGCAGCAGAGATGGAATCTTCTCAGCTGTCTGCTGCATCTGTTAAAGACTCTATGCAACACTGCGTGGCAAACGAAAGTAAACATTCCCAAAAACTCACTGCATCAGGTACACAAACCTTCATTCAGCCAAATGCTTCTGCTGCAGCATCTTTACAACTCTCTAGTGCAACAGCCACCGATTATTTTCAGCAACCCATTGCAAAGAATACAGAATCTTCTCAAAATCCTATCACAATGGAGACAGACACCTGTCAGCAGTCCATTGCATCAATGGTAGACACCATCAAAGAGCTAAGTGCATCAAAGACAGACATTCCCCAGTTCCATGAGGGAACAGAAAGTGACCTTTCCATAGAACCTTTTAAACAGCTACCTTTATTGGGGACAGATTCTTCCCAGCAGCCCGCTGCCACAGAAATAGGCTCTTTCCGGAATCTGGCTGCTGTAGATAAAGACTCCTTTCAGAAGTCCACTTCAGCAGGCACAGACTCTTCAGACACAGTCTCTTTCCAACAGCCCACTGTAGCAGCCACAGACTCTTCAGTCTCAGACTATTCTCAACAGTCCAGTGCAACAGTCACAGACTCTTCCCAGCAAGCTACTGTATCAGTCACAGACTCTTCAGACACAGACTCTTCTCAACAGCCCAGTGTAGCAGCCACAGACTCTTCAGTCTCAGACTCTTCTCAACAGCCCACTGCAACAGTCACAGACTCTTCTCAGCAAGCCAATGTAACAGTCACAGACTCTTCAGTCACAGACTCTTCTCAACATCCCAGTGCATCTGAACAGCCCACTGTAACAGTCACAGACTCTTCCCAGCAAGCTACTGTATCAGTCACAGGCTCTTCAGTCACAGACTCTTCTCAACAGCTCACTGTAACAGTCACAGGCTCTTCAATCACAGACTCTTCTCAACAGCTCACTGTAACAGTCACAGACTTTTCAGTCTCAGACTCTTCTCAACAGCCCACTGCAACAGTCACAGACTCTTCTCAGCAAGCCACTGTAA
>JAUCMT010000024.1:15594727-15605970 GCA_032357475.1 Enteromius thamalakanensis | reverse complement strand
CCCACTGCAACAGTCACAGACTCTTCTCAACAGCCCACTGTAACAGTCACAGACTCTTCACTCACAGACTCTTCTCAGCAACCCACTGCAACAGTCACAGACTCTTCTCAACAGCCCACTGTAACAGTCACAGACTCTTCACTCACAGACTCTTCTCAGCAACCCACTGCAACAGTCACAGACTCTTCTCAACAGCCCACTGTAACAGTCACAGACTCTTCACTCACAGACTCTTCTCAACATCCCACTGCAACAGTCACAGACTCTTCTCAGCAAGCCACTGCAACAGTCACAGACACTTCCCAGCAGCCCACCACAACAGTCACAGACGCTTCCCAGCAAGCCACTGTAACAGTCACAGACTCTTCTCAACAAGCCACTGCAAAAGTCAAAGACGCTTCCCAGCAGCCCACTGCAACAGTCACAGATGCTTTCCAGCAAACCACTGTAACAGTCACAGACTCTTCAGACACAAACTCTTCCCAGCAGCCCATTGTAACAGACACAGACTCCTCCCAGAAATCCACTGCAGCAGACACAGACTGCTCCCAGAAATCCACTGCAGCAGGCACAGACTCCTTACAGCAGTCCGATGCAACAGAGACAGATGCTTCCCAAGAGCCTACTGTAAAAGACACAGACTCTTTCCAGCAGTCCATACCAACAGTGACTGACGTGTCCCAGCAGCTCACTATAACAGAAAGTGAATTTTCCCAAAATCCCACCAAAATGGAGACAGACACTTCTAAACATTTAATTAAAACTGAAAGTGAATCCCTTCAAGACATCGCTGCAACAAAGTCTGCCTGTGTGAATGAGAAAAAAGAGGATAATTTATCCAAAGCCTTCAGCAAAATAATAACCATTCCAGAGTCTAACATTACTCAAAAAGACAATGGTATACCTCAAAATGCAGTCATCCCAGCTGAACATTTCCAATCTGATGCTGTTACACCTTGTCATAGCCAAGTGGAACTAAATGAAACACAAGCAAGTGCCAAACCATGTATAACTCATATGGTAAAAGACACAGATGATGGTGCTTTAACTAGTCTTAATTCAATGGAGGTGAGCTCAACTCAGGCTCAACCTTCACCAGGACCTTTCCAGTCCTCAGTTGTGATCACCTCAACTCAGGGAATAACACAATTAAAATCTAGCTCATCAACAAATCCTATGGAATCTAGTTGTCAAAAGAACTCAGAGCCTGAGAAAACAGAGGAGTCTAAGACGTCTGACACCATTACAGAGCAAGCTCATGACACTCCAGCTATAGATGCAGGGCCTCAGATAGACATTTCTACAGCAATAGACTCAAACGGAATTGATAAAATGAAACAAACACCACCAAAGGTAGAAAACACTGTGTCTGCCCATCAGACTTCTACTGCAAATGTTATCTCTTGCAGCAACCTTAGAGATGATACTAAAGTCCTTTTAGAACAAATTTCAGCAAAGAACCAAAGCAGATCTTCCCTGTCCAAGCAGACTCTTGCTGCACCCAATGAAGCCAAAAAAGATGAGGTTAGCTCTGCAGATAAATCGACCTCAAATTTTTCTGGAAGGCCCTGGTTTTCCAAGACTACACCAGAAGAGCGGGAGATGTTACTACAAAAGATGGAGGAAATGCGTAAATCGAGGAAGGTCTACAGCCGTTTTGAAGTATGTTATAGAATTTATAGGATATTTTTGATATATGAATTAAAAATTTCTTAAAGTTTTGTCTGTTGCATAGTTTCAGTATCCTAAAGCACAATATCTAAAATACTGAAGTTTAAATGTACATTTCTTTGCATTACTTAAGCATTTTGTATTTGGTGTTTTCACAGGCCTCATGAATTAAACCATTGGAAGTGGCAGGGAAGCGATATTGCCAGATTTTTTTCTTTTACTGTGAACCGGCACAAACTTGGATTGAAGTGTTTCATAACTTCTGATTATACCAAAGAGTGCTGCCTATATTTAGACAGTGAAAATCCCTGCAGGGCTTAACAAGCTGTGCAGATGATCTGCATCCCCAAAACAGGAACTTCACCAGCTGAAATAAGCTTTTGATAGGGCAGGTAGTTGTTAGTGTATATACCCTACATAGAATTGCTGTGAAACACCTTTCTACATTTTTTTGTAGTTACTGGGATTTCTATGTCTAGAAATTAAGATCTGTTATAAATACTGTAAATAGAGAGTTGTTTACCTAACAAAAACAAGAAGTTTGTTCAAAATATAACTGCCAGAGACAGAGCATGTGAGCAGTGAGGAGTGGGGGGGGGGAGGTAGGGGTTGCATTATATTGCCAGGAGCAAGGAGCATCATTATTCTACTGCTCCAACATGTTAACACAGTCAGACTATTGTTCATGCTTCAATACAGCATAAACTTTCTCCAAGTATTTTTTTTTTGTAATATAGGTATTTTGTGCCCAGATGTTTTTCATATGATTTTAAAAACAAACACTGAAAGAACTTCATAGTGGATCAGTAGCTGGGCACACATTTTTCTATGTAGTGAACTTGAAGCAGTAAGCAGCAGGAAACAGAAAACATGGAGCAAAACGATCACAGGATGCTTTGAGGAGGCAAAAAAGGGAAATAGAAAAGGAATTTCCACTAGATGAATAATGTAATTGTTTACTTGTCCATCAATTGTTGTTTAAACCAAAGATATGCCACTGTAAAACACATTATGTTTGTTAATGTTGATGCACAATGAAAACTTCTAAAGCACGCTTTTTACGTAACATATTAGCATGCAGAACCTTTTTACTAAATACTCTTAGTATCTTAGTTTCTCAATATACTAGATTGATACAAAAATGTGCAATATTATGAATTTAGAAGGATAATTGATTTATTTAAATTGTGAAATCTGTCAAAAGTGTATTAAAACTTGCATCCGGTTTTAATGGAGGTTTCCATAAGCCTCCTGTCTAAAGAACCAATAATGTCTGTTACATGTTCCCAACTGTTTCAAAAGTTGTATGAAAATTTGTAGCAAAAAGAGTACTACTACACCGATATGAAAATAAAATAAAACTATAACATAAGACAGCCTCTTGAAATATTAATATCTCAAAAGTGTGTTATTTGCTTTTGTCCAAAGCAAATGCTGAGTGGGAAGGAATTTATCACACAGACAGAAAAATGTGTTTATTAATCTTATGATGAAAGAATAGTTTACACAATGTCTGCTTTTTGTTCAATCTGTAACCATTACCCTTTGGTACCATTATGGGTGTTTTAAAAAAACATGATAAATGATGGCAGAAAAGTCAACAAATACAGCTGAGAATTGGGGCCATACAACATGTACAATATTTAGAGTATCACCTTTCAAAGCAAAAAAGTGAAATGTTTATGTGACATGACTGATCCTTAATCAGCTACTCGGGCTGGTTGGAGTCATGCTTATGTTAAACCAAATTACAAAACTTTTTTTTTTGCTTGTGATGTTTATGAATGTGTTATATAATTGTGCTTGGAGTGAAGTAAAAATACTTTGTATGTATGACAACAACAGAAAAACACAAGGCCCTTTGTTAGTGTTTGCACTTTTATAACACCATGTCAAATTAGCTTCCCGGTTTAGGCTAATCTCTCAATATAAGCTTTATTCTCATAAATCTGAATTAGTTCCCCTGCCATTTTTAAAGTCTCCTGCAGCTGAGTGGAGAACTCAGTTCACGGTGATGAACTTTGTATTTCAGCAACAGACTGTAAGACTGCAGACATGAACGGCATGTTGAAGAAATTTTACCACATACTTGCTTTCAGCTGGTATGTCTTTGTTATTCAGTCTGTTTATGCAAAACGAAATTCAGATTTCCCACCTGGGATGTTTGTCTATGGTGGACCCTGGAAATACCTCACATTCATAAACTTGGTAAGGCTACACTCTTGTGAGGACACTTTTACATTGTTCTGACAGCCAAATTACTGAAGGTGACTTGTAAATGTTTAATTTCTCAGATTTTACAGGCAGTGTTTTTTGGACTGGCATCTGTGAATGACCTTCAGCATGTCGGAAAAGGCTCCAAATTGTCACTTCTCTGCCTCTGCAAGGACTTGCTCTTTTCTGTCTTTGCATTTCCAATGGGGATGGTGAGTTTGGATGTTACTTATTGGTGTGACTTCTTTATCTGCTATAATAGTAAACAGGTGCCAAAACTGATGTAGGCTAATAAATAGTACTGTTTTGTGTATTTAAAATGGCTAAAAGAATGCATTCCCTGCTGAAAAAAAACAGCATATGCTGGTTAGGTATGTTTTGATGCTGGCATGCTGGTTTATGCTAGTTTATGCTGGTCCTTTGCTGGTTTATGCTGGTCTTTTTGTTGATTTATGCTGGTCACGTGCTGGCAAAGGACCAGGATAAACCAGCATCTCATCATTAAAACATCTAAGCAGGGTTGTGCCAAGATCAGCTATATATAGATCAGTGATTAATATAGACTCTCAATAAATTTCCAAAAGCTACCTTTTCAAAAAGTATATTTATATGTACCCCTAAAAGACATGTCTACCTTAAAGGTACATATTAGGCTTACATCAATCGAGTACAAATTACTACCTGAAGTCTACATTTTAGTAGTTTACCTTAGTTTACAGTTCAGTTAGTACTTTACAGTTCAAGCGTTGCTCAGCTTTGTTGTCAGGATAATTTTTCCTATTATGTCATAAACCGAACCATAATTAGTGAAGTCTAATTTGCATTTAATACGAAGTCCTGTCTTTAAAAGAATACCTTAGTGCTGCCATAACCTACTCCAATGGCGATTGTTTACTACTTTTTTGTTAACAGCAATAAAAAGAAATTGGATATTTCAAGAATCAAAGATAAGTAGATCCAGATACTCGCCTACTGTTGATAAATAGAGTTCATCAGAACCCATTAAATGCTGCTTCTAGATAGATAGACGTTTAGAATTAACCGAAATGCATAGAAATGTAACTAATGAATGTGCACCATCTACTGGTGGTTAATGATACTAACGCCTTTTTTAATGTAAAATAATGCATAAGATTGAAAACATATCAGTTTAATAAGTAGTCACTTTACAGTTGTGTGATTGTATTATTATGGTTATTTAATTATTTTAATTGTTTTAAGTTTGTAGTTCTGTTGTTTTGGCTGATTTTTGCCTATGATCGACAACTGGTCTATCCAGCTTCAATGGACAGCCTCTTCCCTCCATGGATGAATCATGCTATGGTTTGCCCTCTATACAAATCATTTTTAAAAAGAAATGTGAATTAAATTGTCTTCCTTCACAATTAAACTGACCTTTTGATCCACAGACTGACTAATATATGCTTGACTCATAGCACACTCTTGTTCTCCCAATTGTGTTTGGTGAGATCCTGCTGGAGCCACATATCTATCCTAAAACAAAGAATGGTTTGGCAGCTTTGGGATTTGTCAGTCTTGCTTACTTGGGATGGTGAGTTACGATTATGGGGTTGACTGTGCTAGTTCTGAAACTACTTGCCAACAACACAACTAATACAAATTCTCCCTGTCTTGTAGGGTGGTTTGGGTGTATCTAACAGTGGGGAATTGGGTTTACCCTTTACTTGGGCTATTCAGCAGCTCAGAATTGTCCGTCTTCTTCTTTTTTAACATGCTTGTGCTGGCACTGCTCTACTTGCTTGGAAAAATGTTGAACCGCAAAGTTTGGGGTGAGAATCATTTGATGAGCGGAATCAGTTTTATGTTATATTTTCATTATCTATTTTTATCTATTATAACCAATACCAAACTAATTAATATTTCCTTTTACCTCTCACAGGGAAAGACCACCCAAAATTTGCAAGAACATGATAACAAAACTCCTGTGTTATGTATCAGTATCTATGAACCCTTTCCAAGTGATTTGAGTGACGTCAGTGCAGATGTCTGATGCTGCTCATTTGCAATACTTTGCATTATTAGAATTTTGTATGTTTTTTTTTAAATCTGTAACTACTTATGTTAATGTACATTTAAAAAAATGCAATATGTATCTGATGTTATATTTCTGGGACTTGCACTGATAATAAAGCTAGTGTCCTCTATTGAAGTTAAATCAAAAACTGCATAAGTTATAATAAATACCCTAGTAAAAAGTTATATATTTACAATTTATTTATTTAACATATAGCTCAAATTCACTGACATACTCAAGACTTACTAATATAAAAATTATAATTAAACTTTGAGTATTTGCGACAATGCATATTTCTTAATAACCCTAAAATGTGCTGTTGATGAGGATTGCAAGATATTTAAAGTGTGCTTAAAGTATACTTTCAGTAGTTCCTCTTTAGCACAATCAAATATACTTCAGTATTTCTTTAGTTGGAACTCAGCACTATTTTTACCCATTATTAACAAATTTAGTTGTTAACTGTTCCAATTTAGACTTTAAGTGTAGCAGTTACGTATAAAAGTACAACTGCATTCTAAAACTATTTTTAAAAAGCTTGTAAATATGTAAATGTATTTGTTGTAGCATGAAATAAATGCACAAAAATAATTTTTTAAATACCCTTTAATACATATATTTATTTTTCACTAGTAGCTTTTTTATGAATTTGTATAAAGCTCAGCATGACTTTGTTGAACTATTTACACATGACAGTTTCATCTCAAACTGCATACTTCGGTTCATTTCAGATCTGTCTTTGTAACCTTTGAATTTTGGGTTAAAGATGCCAAATAAATTCTGTACATTATGTTTAATGCATGCTGATTCTTTAGTCTAGAGAACATTTGTTCTTCTTCAATCGGTGCATCATGTAATTTCTTCTCTGTCCATTTCACTGGAGACTATCAGAAGATTTTTGGATATGATTTCATGACAAAGTTCTTTACAGTCTTTTAAAGGTTTGAGAAGACAACAGTCTTTGGCATGTCACTTGTTTCCTTGAATAACCAGTAACCGAAGTTCCTTCATTATAGATAATGATCAGGAATATAATCATAATCATCCTGATGATCTTCCCCTCTCAGGTTGAACTTCCTCGCAGATCTCTGTATTCTTTTATATGGTGCAGAGTGTTTGGATCTGCATCCACCAGCCCAACAGTGAGGAGTTTAATGATGAGGTGAAGTTCCTTATCATTCATTCTCCACTGCAGAAAAAAACAATCAGATATTAACATGCATCCTTCAGCCAGCAGTAAGAGAATGAGGCATATTTTCACATATATAGCCAGCTACCTTGTTTTTGTAAAGTATATTTTTTTCTTGGATTGCATTTCCAACTTTGGCATGTATCTGTTTTGGAGACAATACAGTCAATAAACATATAAGACAATACTCAAACTGCTTTTGAGCAAAGCAGCAGCATTAAAACACATTGATTCACGATTGTTCAAAAAGCTACTGAATTTATTGTTTTAATGCAATGCATCTTCTCAAACCGCAGACAGTATAAAAACCAAACTAACGCATAACACCAGCATTATGTAAGTGTTAACTCCCTCTCCACCTGCTTTTGGCATTTTTCTGTTCTGATTAGTTCTGCGCTGCCTGCTTCTCCCAACAATAGATGTAATAGCAACATAATCGGGTATAATTTACTGCTGACCATTAAATCCAGATTAACTGGTTTTGCAAACATTTTTAAAGACTTCCTCTCACCTGACTCAGACCACGTGACATGCATTGGATGATGACAATTAGCCCCAAAACAATCTGTAGAAAGAAACAATTCAGAAAAATATGTTTGCAAAAAGATCCGAATGAAAGAAAGATGCATAAATGAAAGTGAAACGATACAAATAACAAACTATAGTCTGGAAAAATTAAGATTTTATTGTTTATTTATTTATTCAAAATCATTTTAATTAATGCTTCCCAAGGCTGCATTTATTAAATCAAAAAATTAAAAACAGTATCTGTGAAATTGTTCCAAATTAAAAGAACTGTCTTCTGTTAATATACTTTAAAATGTTTTTTTTATATACAGTATATATATATATATATATATATACACACACACACACACACACACACACACACACACACACACATTAAAGATATATATATATAATTTCTGCTTTCATTATAACTCATGCACTCTGTATATCAATAGTTGACTTAAATACTGAACAAACATAATACTGCAAATATATTTAACAGATTTTTAGTTTTATATATATATATATATATATCACACCAAACACAAGCATTAAAACATGTTGATAATGCGAAAAGCTGATAAATTTACCCCCGCAATGTACAACATGAGTGTTTCTTTGTGAGCTCCTCTTCCGTGTGTTTGTCTCTGCGCAGTGCTGTGATTTAAAAGAAGCTGAAAGACCAACATGTGAACAGAACCAGATGTGCAGGTTTAACACGTATTTCAAACCCAAGGTGACAATGCCAGACAATCATCAGCTTTCCACACACACTGACAGCTGGAAAAATACTGACGCACAGTCCTGTGACACAATTCTGAAGTATTGACGCTGTTTTTAGAGCAACAATAAGACCCCTGTGTTTTTCTTTTTATTATTAAGCGGGTTTGATCAGAGGTGATGGCACATGTGACGTGTCAGCTCTGCAGTCTTACATTCATGTGATCCAAAAGAAAGGGGTGACGCACAACATTATACTTCAAGCCTCACAAACCAGTCAACAGTGTTTATCAAGATGTTTCATTAAGTTACAGGGTTCTGTAGGTTCTTCAGATTCAAGTTTTTTAGGATCACCAAAATACAAAGCAAAGACCTTTTTTTTACTGTATTTTAAATGCTTTCAAAAAAAATTTTTTTGTATAAAAACAGGTTTTAGCAGGAGTTTCTACATTCTTCATAAGTGAAAGAGATAATATGTGTTGGTAAGGTTATTTGGAAATGCAAAGGACAAGTTACAATATATCTAATATATAATAAGTATCACTATTTTAATTTCTATATTAAAGTAATGTGACTGATTAAATTGGATTCCTTTATTATTTGTAAATTTCTAATGTTTTTAACATGTAAACATGCAATGCTGTAAACAAGGCAGGATTAACCTTGTAGTAGCACCTCAACACTTACTACTGTCAGACTTTCGAAAGATTATAATAATTTGGGAAAAAACTAACAAACGCATGTGTCTTGTGTGTACTAAACTTCTTAAATATCGGTCTCTCGTATCTTAGAGTCACTTCAATTCATTAAAGAAATTAGTTAAACCTCTACAGTATGTGTGGGTGTACTTTTTCCCCCCTTTTTTTTAGGAATAACGCCTTTGTAATTGTTATCGTTAAACTGTAATTTAACTGGACACTTTTTCTGATTACAATTACAGTTCCACTTTATTTTAAGGTGTCTTTGTTACAGTGTAATTATGCATTTAAGGACTGAGTAGTGTTAGTTAACAAGGTACTTACTGGTTAGGGTTAGGATAAGGGTTTGGTTTTGCGTTACTTGCATAATTATGCATAATTTATTGTTAATTTTGTAGCATATTAGCTCATTAAGGGAAATGTATATGAATAATTACTATTAATTATGATTAATTGTAATTATTTATATCAGCTGCCAGTAGTAACTGTAGCAGATTTACTATCAACTAGTCTGTTCATTCAGCAAACATAGTATAAGTTCATATAGAGAAGGGATATTTTTGTGGCGACTGCATTAGAGCATGTAGCGGGGGTCAAAATCATAAAGGGACATTACTTTGCAACTCAGAACCAGAATCTCATGTAATTTGTGCGACATTTCTATTAACTCTACGTTAACTTGACACACAAATATAAACACATGGGGAAAGTGAAAAGAAGGCTTAAGGGTAAACCAAAATTAAAGTTATGAAAAGAGAGTCAGTTGACCACCTGTAAAACCATCAGTGATGTTCAGAACGGGTCCTATAACTAATACTAAACCTGTTTTGTTTAGTTATATGTACGATACTTGCATTGCCTTGTTGGCGAGGGTCCGATGCAGTCTCAAAATCCTGGTGGTTCCAAGGTTTTGGATTGGCGATCATGTTCTTCCTGGTTTGAAGAGTAATGAATCCCAAAGATTTCTTGACTCTGATGATTTGTAGATGAAAGAAGGGCTGAGAGAGATCTGTCGTGATCCGTGGATCTTGAGTTACATGAAAAGTCAAAGCCTCAGCCTGGTATAAAACTTAGGTGGTCCCATGGAGCTAAATCTTTGTCTTAGTGTCTCGAAAGACTGCAGACTACGCTGCATCTAGGTCCACCCGGTGCGGTTGCATCGGTCCCGGGGGCTTAGCCAGGAGACGAGAGAGATGGTAGGGGTCCAGCATCCAGAAAAAGCATAAAGTGAGGCGGGTCCCCGCTGTGGGGCCTTTTGAAACATGTTGAGATCACGCCTCTTGTGGGTCAAATAGTCAATAGTGTGTTGATCTTTGGAGGGAACTTTTATGACTCTTTGTTTCTAAGCATGGTAATTTGCATATGCACTGGATTGGAGGTTGATATACAAATTAGAAGAGATTCTTAAAACACTGAATGTTGCAAAGAAACCAACATATAACATAAACACTCAATTAGATCGCCCGGAGACGAATCCTTAGATACCAAACACGAAATGTTGATATTTTATCATATGATATTAGCTAGTGATCTATCAGAAACATGCATAAAACACTGTACCATACACAGGACGATATACGAGGACAATAACAATTTACACAAGGACCGGAAAGAAATGTGTGGCCTGTAGAGCTGATGTTAATTCTGTTTTGTGCTTCACCTGTCCAGGTTTTATGATCATAACACCATAATATTTGCATTTTAATATTGGTTATATGGTTGTATATTCACAACAGTGAATAGACAGCAGTGATGGGCAGTAGCGTCGCTACATGTAGTGACGCTACTAGTTTAACTACATTTCTCAGTATCGTGTTGGTAGCATCGCTATTTTCATAATCAAATAACTTTTCAGTAACAAAGCTATTTTATTGATCAAGTAGCGTGGTAGCGTCCATACAAGGCCACCACCATACACGTGCCAATGCAGCCGCCCGCAATAATGTCAGTAACTTCTTCTTTCTGCGGTTGGCAATTAGCTTTTTGGTGTTAGCGCCACCTTCTGCACAGGACGCGTGACATGCTTGGGCGAACACTTTTTGGAAAGATGGCAGAGGAAGGAGAGGAATTCCCGAGGGGGGAGTAACAGTGGCCGTACCTCGAGAAGTTCTTGATGCTGAGACAACAGCCTTTTTTTTGCCATGTTGGTACTGTTTAGAGTAGTTTATAATAATGTTGTTTGTCCTGTGGTTTAAGCTGCACTGAG